>JAFVLL020024467.1:0-21157 GCA_021397915.2 Tor tambroides | reverse complement strand
CCCCCCCTCCCGACTCAAGCGTAAGCGGCTGTCGGGATTTAGAGAGAAAGAGACCGAGGGGCCTCTGTGAGGGTCGGCCTCAACTGTAAATGTCGGAAAGCGAACGCAGGCCTTCGTAACAAAGTGAAATCAGATATAATTTACCCCAGGCTGTGGTGTTTGATCTTCACCTACTTCAGGGTGCTTTTCAGAGCCGTGGAGGGGGGACTGCTGCAGCTTATAAGCCAAAAAGTCAGCGCTTATGATCTGACGTCATGTGCGTTGAAAAGTATTTTCATGTGTGGGTTGGCATTTTGAAAGTTGCGGATTGTATGCGGGCATTGCTGCTGTTTTCTTTTCATGCTTCCTGCATAAATGCAGACATATTTTGTTGCCTCCAAGGACTCCTGTAATGTAAAACACTGCCTTCGCTTCATTCCTCATCAGCCAATCTAGGCATCTTGAGTGTTTGCATAGTTCACGGCCTTCGCTATGTTCAGTCGAACAGTATAGAACCATATTGATTTATATACGCTAAGAAACTGACCCTAGACAGCTAGATTTATTTTACATTTATTTTAGCATTGAGCTTTGGTTGGAGTAGCTTAGCGGTTGGCGCACATTCCCTGACACATGGCGCTCATGTTGAGTTTTTGATCTCAATCCTCTGTTTATCATTTTATCACCCCAGAACATATGTATGGGTCAAACTGCATAAACTTTTTTTAGTTATATTAGTTATAATATTATTATTATTATTATTAAAAATATTTGTAATTATAAATTATATATTTAAATATTTAAACAGCATTTTTTAAATTATATTTTTCAAAAATCTAATTCTATTATATATTTATATTAATAATAACAATAACATCAATTTAACATTTAAACTGAATTGAATTGGAATTGAACATTTTATTTATTTATGATCGACCTAATCGGATGAGGAAATGTACATTTGATTCTGTAAGTTTTCAGCATTGATAAACTTTATAGTCACATTATTATCATGTTTTGTGTCTTGACTATTTCCCAATGCCATCATCATCTCTTTCCTAACAATTCCCGAGCATGCAGGAGTAATAAATGAAAATAATAATTTACAGTAGTTCAACATTGTTTAGAGTTGGTTTTGGAAAGTTGTACACTTGCTTTAGCATCTGCACTTCAATGGAGGGTACTCATGTTAGTTTTCTTCCTTTTAATGGGCGTTTGAAGTCTCTCAGCTCTGTAATCGGTTGGTGACCACCACTCCTATAGTTAGCACACCAGGACATGTGTGAATTTAACTGCAGCTCAGAGTGCACAGAGTTCTCCATCTTGGGCCCATCAGCGACTATATGAAACATTTCCACAGTTATAACACTTTACATATGACATTCGTATACCCCGTTATCTGGTACAGGAAATTCCCGAAGCGTATGATAATTACAATAATTTGGAGCTTATGGCTCTTGTTGTCTTCCCATGCTGGTTGGTCTCTTGGTGGATCTGAAGCCTTAGTGAGCCACAGTGCCGATCTGCTTTGTGGCGGATGGATTTTAAGTACCTTCAAATTACAGGTCTATGGAACATAGGATGAGCTAAAAACATGCACAGTGCAGATATAGAAGCATGAGGGAATTTTAAACCAAAATATGATATATTACAAACACTCAAATATTTGATGCACACGTTGGGCCTGCTGCGCTTTTTCGGACACCTCAAGTTTAAAATGCGGTAAAACTGTGACAAAGATTCAAACTTTTCAGTGTTTTTTTAGAAAGTACTACAATTTACTGAATTTGCAGGAAGTAATTGTACTTTATTATACATGTTCAGAAAGTAATTCTACTTTATTATGAATTTGCAGGAAGAAATTAAATGTAATTTCCTCATTTATTTACATTGAATAGGTCATTAAATAGATAATATGGAAATACTGTAAAACAAACAACAACAAAACATTTATCTTTGATGACTTTGTTTTTGGAAGATGTCAGAAATGAAAGGAATGCAGTAGGAAGGCTAAGCAAAATAAAAATGGGCAATGCAGCAGAGTGTCTGTTTTGCATTAAGGACAAAATCTTAAAACAAATTTCTCTGCAACTTATTAACAGTTTTCACGTGCCAAGTAAAATTCCCTGTTTCTGTTCATAAAGTGACAAAGGCAGCCAAATGACTGGTTGATGCCAGAGCAGACCACCTTTGAAGGCTTCTCCCGTGGTTGAAATACCTCTGTATCACATTACAGCCTTTCAAGAACAGGACTAATGTAGCCTGTGATTCCAGGTTAATAGTCCTCACAAATTCGGAAACGACAATCAGTTGCAAACATTATAGTTTTCTAGTTTGTGTGTTAACATTGTGTTTCATTTGAAAACATGTCGTACTGCTGACAGACAGTAAAGCGAGAAGCCAGTAATAACTAATAAGTTGGTTCTTTTTAGCGCATCAGAAACACATACTGTAGCACGACAAATGCAGTCTTATTCCAGACCAAATGACTAACGATTCATTTCTTTTTCATGAATCAAAAACATGTAGTCCAAGCACTGAAGTCCAAGTCGATTGACTGTAATGATTTGGTTGTTGTTAGTGAATCAGTACATTTAGCACAACTAGAGTAGTTTGATTCCAAAACAAATGACTCTAATTATTTGATTACTTTCAGTGAATCAGAAACATACAGTGAAACCAGTGGAGTCTGATTACAGAATGAATGACTCTAATGAATCGGTTCTGTTTAGTGAATCAAAAACATAGAGTGCAACCAGTTTAGTCCAATTCCAAAACTAATGACTCTAAAGATTCAATTGTTTTTCGTGAATCAAAAACATAGTGCAAGCATTGTGGTCCAGTTCGACTGACTCTAATGATTTGGTTATTATTAGAATCAATACATTTAGCACAACTAGAGTTGTCTGATTCCAAAACAAGTGACTCTAATGATTTGATTCTTTTCAGTGAATCATCAAATCAAATGTAGTCTGATTCCAGACCAAATGACTCTAATGATTTGACACTTTTCAGTGAATCAGAAACATACAGTGCAACCAGTGAAGTCTGATTACAGAATGAATGACTCTAATGATATGGCACTTTTTAGTGAATCAAAAACATGCAGTGGAACCAATACTAAATGTGTATTTAGTATTGTATAATATAGTCAAGGAAAATAGGACTGCCACCTTCTTTAAAGGTCTCGGTGTAAACGCACCTTTTCCAAGAGTTATCCGAGTTATTATTTTGTAAACAACATTATTATTTAAATAATTTCTTTTTAAAGGAACACGATAGTACGTTTAAAGCACAGGGATCAATAGATGCATGAATTATCAGACCAGTATGATTGAGTCATGACCTGGTCTGCCTTAAAATAATCTCAGTAACCCAATTTACCACCATTTCCACACACTCCTGCACATACACGCATATACTCCGCCACTTAAACCAGTTTAAATAAAGTCAGATTATTATCAGCAAGTAGAGAATGGGCGTTTTTGTCGAGCGTGGATCCAATCTGTTAAAGCTGTCCTGCTGGGAAGCCTTCACAAGCCACAGTTTATTTTCCTTGCAAGTTACTAATTGCCCAGGCCTGTTGATGGCGATGCATGGGAGTCATACTGTATGTGACTCCATTTGCAACCATTTAGCGTGCGGCCAATGCTCGCGAAGCACACGCAGCGTGCGCGGCTTGAACAAATAAGACCTGACAGAATGCTCGCTTTCTTGCTATCAGCAGTTAAACTGTGGTTCCCTTTGTGTCGATGACAGGGACAAATGCAGGGATGAGGTTTTCTCTCACTGTGGCTGAGGACTTTGAACTAATACAATTTCCTGCTATGATTATTGTATGTTTTCAGGGACTGGTAATTCTTACCGTACTGCCACACAGAACCGTATCCCACAATGCAATTCAGATACTCCACTTCAGAGCGCGACGTGAGGTTGGTGAACTGTGTATAACCTCACGATGACTAACGAAATTGCTCCAAGCAAGCATTAATTGCACTAGCGGAGGTGAAAGTTCACACAAGAAGGATTGACGTTCTCGCAGGAGTGATTTATTTTATTTATAAAAAAGTAGTTTTGTTATTGCTGCCATTGGCAAAAATGATGTCAGTCCAGCCCAGGGTATTTGCTTTTCAGGAGTCAATCCTTAGATTGATTGGTTTAGCATTATGTAACCAGGCACAATGAAAGAGAGGACAACACCGTAAGGCCCAGTGTGTTTTTCTTGTGGGAAACCTTTGTCCTTCAGAAGGTGCGTCAGACTTTTCAGCTGAGCCTGTGGAAAAGTACGAAAGAGCCAAAAGTAGGACAAGGGAGGATGAACTTTGGCCTAGATATTTGTACAAACTGTAAACATCCACTGGGAGTCAGCCTAAGATTTTATGAAAGCTTCTTGTGTGTCAATGTGCACAGGTGAGTTCAGGTGTTGGTCTTACAGTAACTCCGATACAGTAACTCACTATACTGTTTAAAGGGATAGTTCACTCAAAAATGAACATTTGTTAATATTTCTCACCCTCTTGTCATTCCAATCTCATTTGACTTTCTTTCGTCAGTGGAACAGAAACAAAAGGAGCCATTTCAACGAATGTGCTAGTCACTCAATGAATCAAAAACGTATAGGTCAAGCAGTGTAGTCATTTTCAAGAACGACTGACTCTAAAGATTTGGTTCTTTTTTAGTGAGTCAGATATATTTAATACAATCAGTGTAATTCCAATCCAGTCTAATGGCAATTCGTACATATTTGACTATGTGGCTAATTCGTACAACCACATTCAAATTGATGCAAATTCGTAAGAATTTGTACGAAAGACCAACCCTAACCCTGCCCCTAAAGTTACCCCTCAAAGAAGTGAGGTCGTACGGATTCGGACAAATTTGCCACTTTGTAAAATACGTACAAATTGGCCGTTAGATAGCATTGGTAATTCCGTCTCCCGACCCAAGGACTCTTCTGAATTTATTCTTTTTTTTTGGTGAATCAAACTTCAATCAGTGTAGTTACTGACTCATTATTCATATAACAGTGTGTAGTTAAAAATGCATACTATCCCTTCTAACAATTTGCACAATCAACCATCATGAAAAAAAAATTATGACGAGTGTTTTTTTTTTAAGTAGTCTTCAAAAGTGACTGTTGGTAATAAGAACGTTGCCTTCTCTTGCCCATAAAGCCTAGTTGTCAAACTCTCATTTTAAAAGCCCACCTCACCCAAGTTTAGTACGCACTTATTGACCTCAAAAGTTGCAATTCTCTTTATCCGTCCCACCCAAGGACAGCTCGGCCCAGCAGATGTTATGGATCTGGAAGCCTTAGCTGTGCCAGTCGCGTGCCAACCTCGCTGGCCATGCCACCAAAATGGGCATTTGGGGTGCGTCTGGCACCAGTGTCTAGTTCTGGCCAATTTTTTTTCTTCTTTTAATTCAAATTCTCATTAAATAATTATTTTAAACCACCTCCCTCCCTGTCCCATCCCTCCTGTTACCCGGGTGCATGCAAATAGGGCCGGAGGTATGTGTTGGTTATCTCCTCACTGGAGACATGCCCTTGTTGCTTCATATAGCTCAGCTCTAAAGCACCGGCTATTGATAAGGCTAATGTCTCTGATAGCCACTGCGCTTTCAAGTCGCCTGCACAAAACAGCCGGCATCCTTTCATGTTGTTTTCCCAAGCCAAGGACAGACAAGCCTCCCCCGTGGGACTGAACTGGCTAATCAGTAATCGCTAACTTGTTGAGTCCAGCACTGCTTCATATCTCTCATTTACTGTCTGTCTTCCGATCTTTCATTTCACTCTCACTCCTTTGCCTCATTTTCGAGTTTGAAAGGGGAATGTGTCGCTAGCAATTCAGTTGGGAGGAATATCACACTCTTGTCTTGTCCACATCTTTGCTTCTGCCACCTGCCCCGTCTCCCACCCCTCCTTCCCCTCATTTTTTTCCATCTCTTCTTCCATCTCTTCCATTTTATTTGGTCTCTCTGGTCCAGCCATATAGCAACTGTTGGTCTCCGAAGATGAGGGTCAGCGGGACGCAGCGCAGACAGGGATGAGCGTCACACAGCAGACACATGGTGCTAAATTAAAACATTAGTACCACTTTATGACTTTATTTAACGTACGCCAAAGAAAACTGATTACACGTCTGCTTCGCAACAAAAGGGGAGTTGTCTGCACGGTCTGGATTTCTTTTTTGGATTTGAGGGTTTTATCCGTTTCAGAAATGGACTTGATGAACCCTGCGGTGTCAAGCTGCGCACTGTGCCATTAAATCGCTCTCCGGATCAGCTGGCTGATTTTCTTGATGATAGTCCCGGGTGTTCATGATTTACCCTGTTGCCGGGTGGAAACCTAGTTACAGACAACATCTGCATCAGAATCCCACCCACAGTTACGGTCATATGGTCGTATCATCATATAGTTTGTCCAAACTAAAGTCTAATGTACTCACCCAAGTCAAGTCAACGCACTTTGTGCAGATAATGGCCAAGAGACTTTCTTATATACATTAGTATTTTTGCTGTAGTATTTCGATCTTTTTGGAAACCTGTTTGAAAGCAGTCATTCTTTTTCATCTATCTATCTATCTATCTATCTATCTATCTATCTATCTATCGTTCTATCGTTCTATCGTTCTATCTATCGTTCTATCGTTCTATCGTTCTATCTATCGTTCTATCATTCTATCATTCTATTGTTAGTTCTGTCTATCTATCTATCTATCTGTCTATCTGTCGTTCTATCGTTCTATCATTCTATTGTTAGTTCTATCTATCTATCTATCTATCGTTCTGTCTGTCGTTCTATCTATTGTTCTGTTTATTCTATCGTTAGATAGATATAGAACAATGGAACTAACGATAGAATGATAAACAGAACAATAGATAGAACGACAGACAGAACGATAGATAGATAGATAGATAGATAGATAGAATGATAAAACGATAAAATGACAGATAGATAGATAGATATAGAACAATGGAACTATCTATCTATCTATCTATCTATTTATCGTTCTATCTATCGTTCTATCATTCTGTCATTCTATTAATCATTCTATCGTTCTATCGTTCTATCATTCTATTGTTAGTTCTATCTATCTATCGTTCTATCTATCTATCTATCGTTCTATCTATCTATCTATCTATCTATCTATCTATCTATCGTTCTGTTGTTCTGTCTGTCGTTCTATCTATTGTTCTGTTTATCATTCTATCGTTAGATAGATATAGAACAATGGAACTAACGATAGAATGATAAACAGAACAATAGATAGAACGACAGACAGAACGATAGATAGATAGATAGAACGATAAAATGACAGATAGATAGATAGATAGATAGAATGATAAAACGATAAAATGACAGACAGATAGATAGATAGATAGATAGATAGATAGATATAGAACAATGGAACTATCTATCTATCTATCTATCTATCTATCTATCTATCGTTCTATCTATCATTCTATCATTCTATCTATCGTTCTATCATTCTGTCGTTCTATCAATCATTCTATCGTTCTAACCATTGTTCTTTATTATTTTAATGTTTCTCACTGACGGCAGTGAGATCACATGAAGAGCAAAATGAGAATTTTGTGCCCTGCTTCTCAGATTTTTCTCCAGTAGATCTTCTCATGTGCGGCAGAAGCTTCAGAAGATATCTTGATAATGTCTCAAACTATACTCAAATTTACCAAGATAGATTTTAATATGACCATATCTCTTCAAATCAGAGCTGAGATGAATTATCCACAATTTCTTTGTAGCTCTGTACTCATGACGTATATGCCAACATTTCTGTCATTTGTGCTGATTTTATTAGGAATTTTGGGGAAAAATCTGAGACAAGCTTGATTCTTAAATGATTTTTCATAATTGAACACTCCATAAAAGGGAAGCTCACTACATAAACAGTTCTGTCTTGATTTACTCATTCTTTGTTCTGTGATAATCAGAAGACTGTAGAACTGTTTTTGTCCTTACAATGAAAATTGGGACCAAAACAACATTGACTTTCATGGACCCCATTGACTTTCAATGTATGGACAAAGAAAAAAAAAGTTTTTCAGAATATCTTTTATGTTCTATTAGCAACATTTCTCTCCGTTTCACTCCCTCATTTTCTGTTTTGAAATAACAACACTGACCCACATGTGGAACCCACCCCTTCTGGGATCAGAGGTCATGGAGGCGGTTGCCTGTTTGTAGTGCTTGCCAGTGGCAAACTGCAAGTCAGCAACCCCACGGCAAAGGGCAACTCTGACAGCTCTTAAACTGATGGAAAAAAATGACACACGGAAGATGCTGGCTTTTAGGGCTTGACACTCATTGCCATTAATCTGATAGTCCTATTTTTGGCCTCAGATCTGTCGTTCACCTTTCACCCTGACTGATTTCACCCTGCATGATTACTGTGTTTGTTTTCCAAACCTGAACGGATATTTTTAGGTGTTTCAAGGATTGACGCCTTTTGTTTGATTTAGAGCAGTAGTCTTTATACTCATAAAACAAACATGTATTTCATTAACCTGTCACTTTCACCTTTTAACACTTAACAGCCTACAGGTGTCCAGATTTAGCACAGGGTCAATCCCAGATCTTACCTGAATTACATCTAAGCTCCCTTGTTTGTCAGTCATTTAAAACTGTTTTAGATTCATGATATTACCTTGAAGAGGAAACTTTGAAGAGAAAAGTCACGGTTCTGACCAAAAATAGAGCAGAAAACCTCTTTTATCGCTTATACTTTCAGTGATGTGTAATTTCCGAAACGAATCTATTAATTCTGACTAATTACATATCGAATAACAGTGTCGGGAATGTTGCTTCTAAAATTAAATTTTAGTTACTTTTTATGATAAGTAACGTGCTTGCAGTGAAATATTAGTTATACCACTAAAAGGTGCATATTATGATTATGTATCGCAGTGTACATATATTTACATATTTATTTACTATTATTGTTATTAACACTACTGTTGGTAAGCTTTTTAACATGTTTTTTAAAAGAAATCTCTTATGTTCACTAAGGCTCTGTCTTTGATCAAAGATAAAGAAAAAACAATAATATTATAAAATATTATTACATTTTAAAATGTATGTTGTCTATTTGAATATATTTTCAAATATGTTTATATTTGAAATTTTAGGATCATTACTCCAGTCTTCAGTGTCACATGATCCTTCAGAAATCATTCTGATATGCAGATTTGCTGCTCAAAAAACATTTTTATTTTTTAATCAGTGTTGAAAACAGTTGTGCTGCTCAACATTTTTATCTAAACCATAATATTTTTTCTTAATTCTTTGAAGAATAGAAAGTTCAAAAGAACAGCACTTGTTTGAAATGGAAATCATTTGTAACATTATAAATGTCTTTACGTTGTTGCTTTTAATGTATTTTATGTGCTCTCGCTGAATATAAGTATCATTCTTTCTTTCTTTCAAAAGCTTACTAACCCCAACTTTTGAACGTTAGAGTATATGTACAGGTCCTTTTCAAAAAATTAGCATATTGTGATAAAGTTCATTATTTTCTGTAATGTACTGATAAACATTAGACTTTCATATATTTTAGATTCATTACACACAACTGAAGTAGTTCAAGCCTTTTATTTGTTTTAATATTGATGATTTTGGCATACAGCTCATGAAAACCCAAAATTCCTATCTCAAAAAATTAGCATATTTCATCCGACCAATAAAAGAAAAGTGTTTTTAATACAAAAAAAGTCAACCTTCAAATAATTATGTTCAGTTATGCACTCAATACTTGGTCGGGAATCCTTTTGCAGAAATGACTGCTTCAATGCAGCGTGGCATGGAGGCAATCAGCCTGTGGCACTGCTGAGGTGTTATGGAGGCCCAGGATGCTTCGATAGCGGCCTTAAGCTCATCCAGAGTGTTGGGTCTTGCGTCTTCAACTTTCTTTCTTTCACAATATCCCACAGATTCTCTATGGGGTTCAGGTCAGGAGAGTTGGCAGGCCAATTGAGCACAGTAATACCATGGTCAGTAAACCATTTACCAGTGGTTTTGGCACTGTGAGCAGGTGCCAGGTCGTGCTGAAAAATGAAATCTTCATCTCCATAAAGCTGCTAGCTGCATTGACCCTGCCCTTGATAAAACACAGTGGACCAACGCCAGCAGCTGACATGGCACCCCAGACCATCACTGACTGTGGGTACTTGACACTGGACTTCAGGCATTTTGGCATTTCCCTCTCCCCAGTCTTCCTCCAGACTCTGGCACCTTGATTTCCGAATGACATGCAAAATTTGCTTTCATCCGAAAAAAGTACTTTGGACCACTGAGCAACAGTCCAGTGCTGCTTCTCTGTAGCCCAGGTCAGGCGCTTCTGCCGCTGTTTCTGGTTCAAAAGTGGCTTGACCTGGGGAATGCGGCACCTGTAGCCCATTTCCTGCACACGCCTGTACACGGTGGGCTTCTGGATGTTTCTACTCCAGACTCAGTCCACTGCTTCCGCAGGTCACCCAAGGTCTGGAATCGGTCCTTCTCCACAATATTCCTCAGGGTCCGGTCACCTCTTTCTCAGCAGCGTTTTCTGCCACACTTTTTCCTTCCCACAGACTTCCCACTGAGGTGCCTTGATACAGCACTCTGGGAACAGCCTATTCGTTCAGAAATTTCTTTCTGTGTCTTACCCTCTTGCTTGAGGGTGTCAGTGATGGCCTTCTGGACAGCAGTCAGGTCGGCAGTCTTACCCATGATTGCGGTTTTGAGTAATGAACCAGGCTGGGAGTTTTTAAAAGCCTCAGGAATCTTTTGCAGGTGTTTAGAGTTAATTAGTTGATTCAGATGATTAGGTTAATAGCTCGTTTAGAGAACCTTTTCATGATATGCTAATTTTTTGAGATAGGAATTTTGGGTTTTCATGAGCTGTATGCCAAAATCATCAATATTAAAACAAATAAAAGGCTTGAACTACTTCAGTTGTGTGTAATGAATCTAAAATATATGAAAGTCTAATGTTTATCAGTACATTACAGAAAATAATGAACTTTATCACAATATGCTAATTTTTTGAAAAGGACCTGTATATACATTTTATATTGTTTCACTGACAACCAATGAAAAACAAAACCTGCTTTTTTAACCGATTATTTTACATCTGTGGGTGAAAAACACACACAGATCAACCTGTTGAATTCTAGAAGTTTCATTGTCACCTCTTGAGAGCCTTGCTATCAGGTTTATGGTCTAATTGTATGTTTTCTGAAAACATGGCAGTTTTCTTTCTCTCGCCTCTGGAATTCTTTATCTAGGAAGTCAGGAAGTTGTGTTACCAGGGTTCATTCATTCACAGCTCATGTGATGTGTTTGAGGAAATGACTTGAGCATTGAAACATTGTATTATTATCTCATTTTTAGCCCTCAGGACATCCCATATAGAACTGACCACAGCACACAAGCCAGCGATAAGGCATCGCAAAACACATTTCCTAACACTCTATGGCTGAATTTGGAAGAACGTACTAATAGCAGTTTACTATTTTCTTCCCTTTTTTGCTAGTTTACATGCAGGCAATTCTGTGGCCACCTCTTTTTCTCTCCAGTGAGTTCACATGCAATTTGACACTCTGATGAATTCGATTTGAACTGTGAGAAAAGACAGTTTTGTGGTTGGGATTTCAAAACACATCCCACGTTCACATGGAGTCCCTACTGAATCAAAAGAATTCCTAGTTATTGCAAATTCATTTCAGCAGTGCTTGAAAATATTCGGATTAAAATTGGAACAAATAATGATTAGATGAGGGTAGTCTTTACTTTTTTGATGCGTAATGGACTCCTGTAAGCATCCGTATCGCCGAGGTACCTCCCCAAATCGTGATGGAAGAGCTGGCAACCGCTCTGTAGCGGAGCTCTTACAGTCATCAAGTGATTTTCAACACTTCCTTCAAGCTCCAGTGCATTGCACAACAAAAACCAAAACACAGGCTGTGGCCAACTCCTAGATGTGTTCCAAAAAGAGCATCCGAAGGAAAAAGACGAATGGAACTAATTTAGAGCAGAGGAAGTCATGGTTTTGGTCATGGTTTTAAATGGAGACGTGCTCTAGGAAGTGCTATTTTCTAGCCAATTGCATTGCGTTGGGATATTACTCCCTAAATAAGGAATAAGTGGCTCCAAGAAAATGTATTTTTTTTCTATTTGATTGAAAGTCGGTATGTGTCTTTTGGCAGAGTTAAAGCTGATTGAAAGTTATAACAGTGGTTTGGCGAAGTACAATTTAGCTCTGTTCCAAACCTAGAGTGAGCGTTTTAAGAAATTGTATTATACTTTCTTCAAGGATCAGTGTTATTTTAGCATCACTGAGATACTATCTTTTTTCTATTTTAATTAGTTTTTTAATATATATTTTCTATTTTCATTTTAGTTGAAATTTTAGTAATTTATTTATCATTTTTTATTAGTTTTTTTAAATGTCTACATACACTGTGAAAATGATGAAAATTGCAAAAAAAAAAAAAAAAAAACCCAACAATTATTATTAAAGTACATTTTACAAGAAAAAACTGTTTCAGTATTTCTGAATTCTAAAATTTCACATTTAATTCAGTGTGTTATTTGTTGTTTCTTTGTAATCAATTGCAAAATGTACAATTTTCTTCACCAAATTATGTTCAGGGTAGTTTTTATTCATTTTATTTCGGTTTAAGTTATTTTAGTATATCCAGTTAAACCAAATGAAAATGATAAATGTTGTAGCTGACATAAAATATATATATTTATGTAATTATTTAAATAACTTAATTATTTCCATTAACGTTTATTTTATTTCAGGTAATAAAAATGTTTTTGTTAATTTTTTTTTTTGAAGGGCATTAATACTTTTATTCAGTGAGGACACATTAAAATGTTACAAAAGATTTCTATTTCAAACAGAAAATTGCTCAAAGAATCCTGAAAGTCACGGTTTCAAAAAATAAATAAAATCTTAAGCACAACTAATAAAAGACTGATAATAAAAAGAAATGTTTCTCGAGCAGCAAATCAGCATATTAGAATGGTTTCGTAGGATTAGAGTTATGATGCTGATAATTCAGCTTTGCATCACAGGAAAAAGGAAACTTTAAATGATTTAGAAATAGAAAACTTATTTCAAATATTATTTCAATTATTTAAATATTATATAATAACATTTCACAATATTAACGTTTTTAACATTTTTTATTGTTTATATCAGGAAATTGATTTTTCTGCCAAATTTTAAAGGCAGTATTGCAGATTATTAACTGTAATCCCATAATACACTGTGACAACCTTAGGTGTTTTAACCCAGCTATGGTTAGCATAATGCTAACATTTACATAATAGTTGTTGTTGTTTGCGTATGTGATACATACAGTGGGCTTGTATGGCTGTGGTTTTGTTATGGGCTGTTTCAGGTTCAAGTCCATCACTGTCTCCATATGTAAACCTTTTTGAAATCCTAAATGAAACTCACATCCATTTGGAGATGATTGGACTCAGTATACTGTAGCTAGATTAAAAGAGCTGCGCTTTACAGGACTGGTGTAAAATAAAGCTCCTGTTTCATGGTTTAACACCACAAAACAGGAGACAGTAACACCTCCAGACATCGTGCTCTGGAGTAGCTTTGAGTGGGCTCACTTCCGGCCAGCTCATTTTAGAGGAGCGCTACCTCCTTTTTCCCATGCACCACTGCCGGGTAGGTAACCAGACACAGATGGTACCTGTTTCCAGCACAAACCTCGCTTGTTTTCCTTTGTTTGAGTTCGAACCCCGCCGGTGGTAAAGGGGGAGCGCGGATCAGATCTGCGTAAGCTGAAGGCAGCGAGTGGCTCACTAACAGAAGATCACTGTTAGAGAGGATGGGGTCTTTATCAGATGGCAGGATGTGGGGGAACAATATCCTACCTGCTTAAGGATGTGGATGAAAGCTGTTTTTTTTTTTTGTTTTCAGAAAATTTCGTTTTTACAACTGACATTGTTTTTATGATTAGCTTCACAATGTGAACAGTAACAAGCTACTTTATAGTGTGTTACTCCTGAAAAGTAATTGTTTATTGAACATATTAGATATTTTCTTATTTCTGACCTCCATCTTGCATTCTAATTTTTCTAATCAAGTTTTGTTGTGTTGTGTCACACCATTTGTTTGCATAGAGCAAACACATAGCAGATGATATTTTCAAATTAAGTATATAACAATAAAGATGACTTATATTTTATAAAAAACATTATAAATTCTAAAAATGTTTAGAATATGTAATTCAGTTATTAACAATAAATCAAATAAATACAAAAGTAACGCACATATTTGTAAACGTATTAAGGTATAAATTCAGAAAGTAATCTGTTACAATACTTGCTTTGGCTGGACTACATTAAAGTTTGCCAGTTTAGTGTTCTAACTGTTGCTATAATAAGCATTGCCATAAATCTTGAAGGTGGATGGAACATCTCATCTGCACAGTGCACACTGGAGTTTTTCTGCTATGACATGGGGCATTTTAGTGGGAAGTTTAAAGACATGTAAAGTTGCATTTTTAGATCAGTCCTGCACATGAAGTTTCCCTCACTACTCATTTAATCTGTTAATGAATCACACTTATGCTGTTGTGTCATATATAATATTTTTTGAAAAACATTAATACTTTTAATAAGCAAAGATGCATTTCAGTAATCAAAAGTGACAGCAAAGACTTATGTTACAAATGTTACAAAAGATTTCTATTTCAAATAATTGCTCAAAGAATCCTGAAAATGTGTATCACTGTTTTCATAAAAGTATTAAGCACAAATTATTGATGATAATAATAAGAAATCTTTCTTGAGCAGCACATTAGAATGATTTCTGAAGGAGCATGCGAAACTAAAGACTGGAGTAATGATGCTGAAAATTCAGCTTTGCATCACAGGAAATAAATTAAACTTTAAAATATATTGACATAGAAACCTGTTATTTTAAATTATCATAAAATTTCACAGTATTACTGTTTTTACTGTATTTTTATTCAGATAAATGCAGGCTTGGTGAACATAAGAAACTTCTATCAAAAACATTAACAAAATGTACCAACACTAAACTTATATATAAAAAGTGTAATGTGTGTGTGTGTATGTATGTGTATGTGTGTGTGTATATATATATATATATATATATATATATATATATATATATATATATATATATATATATATATATATATAACAAGTTAGGCTGCCAAACTGCCAAATCGGGTTCAAAGCTCATTAGAGCTCAGCATGCCAAACAAATCCAATAAGCTAAATGAAAATGAGCATGTCAGATCCCCCAGCTGTCAGGCTTGTTTCTCAGGTCCGCTGAAGTAATCGATGCTCCACCTACTTGAGTTTCACTGATAGTTTACAGTAACCTATAGGGGTTGTCTCTGCCCTCCTGTTCCAGTGGTTTACAGTGGCCCTGAATGCGGCATGTGGCTTGTTTTGGAGTGTCTCAGGAGGGCGAAATTGTTTGCAGTGTTTTGCAGTGTTGCGTTTCCTTGTTGAGGTGGTCACGTTCCTTGTCCCCGGTTCTCTATTCATGCTGATAAGACTTACCATGGGCAGCGCGGGCTCTGGAGGGGCCATTTGTGCACAAACAGCGGTGTGAAATGGTGCCAGCGGAAATAACACGAGCGGTCCAGCCGATAAGATTACATGACCCTCACCTTTATCAGACTGGCCTGGGAAAAGCGCTGGGGGGGGGGGGGGGGGGGTTGATGAGTGCGATCTCAGCGTCTGTTCATGGAGCTGTGTGCTGTGGGAAGCTGAACCCAGCGCTAACATGGGAGATGGGAGATGAGAGATAGCAACTATGGGAATTGTGGGTAGTTGGAGCATGGATGGTACATGGATTTTTATTTGGAAAAAAAGGATGTTTTTAGAAGTAATAGTCATATTTATTACGATGCTGTAGTGGCAAATGCATCATCAGTCTTGACAGTTTGTTGTTACTCTGTTCAGGGGGTCTTTAAATGCATATGATTATCAGAAGTTCTCAAAATTTTCCTTGTTGTTCTTACGTACATGCTTGAATCATACGGTTTCAAAATTATGAAAGAGCTACTAAAAATTTGACTAAAATGGTTTTTTTATGGGTCTCATCATAAAATTCTACTGTGAATGTGTTCTAATTATTTCTTAATTCAGTCATCTAAAAATACATTTTTAATATACTTAAAACAAGTAAAATACGGCTAATATGTATTTGCAAAATTATATATAAATTTAAAAACATTAATTTTTTAAATGTATTTTTACACTTAATATGTATGATAGATAGACAGACAGACAGACAGACAGATAGATAGATAGATAGATAGATAGATAGACAGACACTACCAGTCAAAAGTTTTTGAACAGTAAGATTTTTAATATTTTTTTAAAGAAGTCTCTTCTGCTCATCAAGCCTGCATTTATTTGATCCAAAGTACAGCGAAAACAGTGAAATTTTAAAATATTTGTACTATTTAAATTAACTGTTTTCTATTTGAATATATTTTAAAATGTAATTTATTGATGTGATTTCAAAGCTGAATTTTTAGCATCATTACTCCAGTCTTCATCAAATGATCCTTCAGAAATCATTCTAATATGCTGATTTGCTGTTCAAGAAATATGTATTATTATTATTATTATTATTATTATTATTATTGTCAATATTTAATTAGAGTACTTTTTTCAGGATACTTTGATGAATAGAAAGATCCAAAGATCAGCATTTATCTGAAATAAAAAGCTTTTGTAACATTATACTCTATCATTCAAAAGCTTGGAGTATAATTGTTTTTATAAATAATAATGTAATGTTTTTTTGAGCAGCAAATCAGAATATTAGGATCATGTGACTGGAGTAATGATGCTAAAAATTCAGCTTTTAAATCACAAGAATATATTACATTTTAAAATATGTGCAAATAGAAAACAGTTATTTTAAATAGTAAAAAAAAAAAATTCCCAGTAAAAATATTTCCAAATTGGACTGTTTTTGTTGTACTTTGAATCAAATAAATGCAGGCTTGGTGAGGAGAAGATACTTCTATAACTTTTGTCAAAAACTTTTGACTGGTAGTGTAGATAGACAGACAGATAGATATATAAATAGATTCATTATAACCATAATAACTGTATTTTATGACAAGATGATTTTCAGGAAATAATGCTGACCTAATTATGGAATTAACCTATTGGTCACTAGAATTTCTTCTTCAGATCTTCATGCAGACTCATTCATCTTCCAGTGATTATTCTTCATTTGTCACTCCCTTTCTCTTTCTTAGTTTGAAACACACACGTACACACACACCCTTCCGATCTCTCACCCCTTCCTCCTGTCACACATACACACCCAATAATAATCATTTGTGTACGTTTCATGTCATAGTGAGATTGTCACCTCCTTGTTCGATCACATTTCCTGTCTCTCTTAAAGAAAAGTGGTCTTACATCCTTGTTCAATAACCTCTAACTGATACCAGACAACTTGAGTAAACTTATGAAGGATAGCACACTACCTCGTTTTGCCCATAGAGGGTGCAAACTAAACAAATCAAAGTCTGTCTTTTCTGAGCCGACTACTGCAAGCAGCTGAGAGAGAGAGGCTGAATTTAGAATAGCCAACTAGCATATTACACTTACTGTTTATGTATTTATTTGACTAAACACGGAAAATCTGCACTATATTATATATGCAACAGAAAACAATAAAAAATTGTATACACACACACACACACACACATTGTTTCATCGTTCTAAAATGGCATTTTAGTGCAATGCATTGTGAGATAGAGTACCCAGAACATACTGCAAATTATTGTAAAAGTTGTTGGTCATATTCTGAATATGTACAGTGACTAAACCTGCTTCACTTACGTCATCACGTTACACATTTCCATATACAAATCAAAGTTCACCCTGGGCTATTTGCAGTTATTCCCCATTCCCAGCCATCATACCCCAGGGAATGTTCCTGTCATGTGAGCAATCTTCTCTTATTTTGTAGGTCATAGGGCTTGTGGGGCATAGCTGACCTTTAACTGGCATGGTTTGGTTTGGTCAGATGAGATTTTGAGGCTAAAATGGCGAAATTAAGCAAATTCCTTTGCAGAAATAGCATTGTAGAGATGAATTCCGAGACACTGGAAATTAGGTTTGACTAAAGAGCAACTGAATGCCAGCGATTTACTTCGTTAACAGGGGAACGGTTTTACTGTGGTGTTTGTTAGCCGTCGTTGCTGTTTGATGTCAGAATGCTTTTTTTTTATAGCACATTATAAAACCGACTGATCCTGTCCTGGATGCTGATTGGTCAATACAGCATTCAGGCTGTACTAAAATATACAACATAGCTATGACACTGATACTGTATATATCTCCTCAACGTACTGCCCAAGTTAGCAATCTACTAAGTTTTATTAAAGGTTTTTAGAAAAACACGCAGCGTAATCTTTCCAGGCCGACTGGAATACGGTCGTACTGATGATCTCTGCAGTAACACGGCTCCAACAGCCAAGTAGCATAAAGGAGCTTTTCATGCAAATCAGGCTGGGATATAATGAAGTCAGCATACTGAAATGACATGCCAATTATAAGGGCAGAAATAAAGGACTGACGGATGAGCCGGCCAGACGACAGGACCAGTTCTGGTTGGCATACCAGCCACTTCCTGTGCAGCTCTGGGCTTCAATGCTTCTGGCTGTCAGGCGGCTGAATGGGGCAGTGAATGTACGCATGTATGCATGTACATGCTTTCCTCGTTTATTGCGTGTACAGCGTCGCATAACAGCATGGCTTGCGTCATGAATTGCATGGTGGATTCTTCAGCTGCCACATCTGCTCATTTGCATAAACAGATGTTTGAAGTATCCAGCTTTCTTTTTTCATGTATTATCGTCTTTAAGAAATTAGAATAGTAACAACAATAGGCTATTACATATTGGACTTTTTACTTTCAGCTTCAAAGTAAAACCTGAAAAGAACCCGTTTTACAAATACAAGAAATAAAGATGCAAATGTGAGTCACAAAGTTACAAAGAAATGAAATTGCAGTTATGACATATAAAGTCACATTTGAGAAATAAAGTTACAATTGCCCCTATTTTTAAATCAAATTTAAATCTAAATTTAAATCAAATCAGAATGTATAAATAAATTAATATGGACATCATGCTTGATTTGACTCATGGAGGTTCCAAGGTGATATTCAACATTATAACAACCCCCATAATAATAAATTACAGCGAATAAAAATTTGTATATAGAATTGAAATGGGAAGTTAAGTAGGTTTTGCAATTTTAAAATGACAGAACAAGTACATTTCCATTCAAAACCTTGTGGTTGGTAAGATTATTATTATTTATTTATTTTTCTTTTTTTGAAAGAAGTCTTTTATTCTCACCAAGACTGCATTTATTTGATCACAAATACAAAACAGCAACATTGTGAAAAATGATTACAATTCAAAATCCGTTTTCTATTGTAATATATTGTAAAATGTAATTTATTCCTATGATACAAAGCTACATTTTCAGCATCATTACTCCAGTCTTCAGTGTCACATGATTCTTCAGAAATCATGCTGATTTGATGCTCGAGACATTTCTTAATATTGCATTATTTCTTATCATTACTTTATTATTAAGTTTTCTGCTTCTTAAGGTTTTAATGGAAACCAGAAATAAATTTCTTTTGAGGTTTCTTTGATGAATAGAAAGTTCAAAAGAACAGCATTAATTTATAAATGAAATCTTTCGTGACATTATAAATGTCTTTACTGTCACCTTTGATCAACTGAATGCATTTTTTGATAAATAAAAGCGTTCATTTCTTTTGGAACAGTAGTGTAGTCCTGATCTGATACTGACAATATAAAGTCCCCAGCATCTGCCTGGTCCTCGTGCCAGTGCGCCCTGCCAAAACCACTGCCATACTTGAGCAGATCGAATCCGCGAAGGTACTCGGTTTCCACAGGTGACAAATCTGGCAGCCCGCCGGCACTGTACTGGTTGGGCCGGGAGGAGGCGTCCCACCGAGGACAGTTGATAAGGAGAAAAGTGGGGGGCGGTGGGGGGTTATGGATTGGCCACAGCTGCAGGGGCGAGTGGTCAGCCTAACAGACAGCTGAAGGATAGAGAGGAAATGACTAAAATAAACTGCGTGTGATGTGTGCGGCCTCACTCCGAATGCGGCACTCTGCCGCTGCAGCGAACACATCTGGCCCGCGAGACGCACACCCTGTTGACGTAACAGACGTAAATATTTAAAACGCCACAAAGGTTGCAGAGTTGATCCAAAAGTGTGAGAAAAGCTCGTACAGTGAAAGAAAAGAAACTGCGCTTTGATACGCGCCGATCGTGAGTCAGCAGCTAAGGATGTGTTTTATATGATCTGCAGGTTACAGGTTACTGGGACTCCGTGGGAAAGGTTATAGGTTGTGTTTGTCTTACCATTGTCAACAAGTTCCACTCTACACAGACCTGGAGCACCACGTGTCGTGGTGTACAGCCACTGTGCTGGGAAACACCTAGCGTCTCTGAGCTGTTTGTTTAGCGAGTGGCTCAGTGACCTAGAAATGTCAAACCACTGTCCTTAACGCTGCTGAAGGACAGGCGGTCCTCTGCTACCAGTCTCAAACTGAAACCGTGAACTGTATACTATTTACTGTTTCGAAATTTATGTCTCTCTGACATGTTTACTGGCATATTCAAGCAGTAAATGTGTGCATCAGTGGTAAAAAAAAAAAAAAAAAAAAAACCTGCGGTGCCCAGAAAGCAGAGTGAAAGTGGTCTAAATGTCTTGGGTCACATAGAATAAACATTTTCGTACACTGGCAACATAGCTAACATATGTATAACTAGCCGAACGATATGTATAGGCAGTAAGGACATCGTTTAAAATAGTCCATGTGACATCAGCAGTTCAGCAATTTTACATTGCGCAATTTCTCAGAAAACACTTTTTATGCACAAAGAAAACAAAAACATTGAATTAATTCAACAATTTCTTGTCTTCCGTGATTGTCTGTGATGCACATTCACGTGTTTCTGGGCCTTGAATGTGTAAGTTGCGTTGCTGTCTATGGGAGGGTCAGAGAGCTCTCGGATTTCATCAAAAATATCTTAATTTGTGTTCCGAAGATGAACGAAGGTCTTACGGGTTTGGAA
>JAFVLL020024466.1:0-13042 GCA_021397915.2 Tor tambroides | reverse complement strand
AAATATATATTTTCTGAAAACAAATCTTAATATCCTATGCAATTTTTCTCAGGTGAATTGATTGTTTAGATTAAGGCTCTCAAACATTTAAAATTAATTAATAGCCTGAATTTACATAGACTGCAAAACAAAAACTACAGTCTGCGAGTAAAATAATTAGCTGAAAATGGAGAACAAATCAATAATATTGTTCAGACCTAGTAATAAGCAATCTAAACTGCAACTTTGCTGCGGGAGGATGTGATTAAGAGGAAGAGGAATTGAGTACTTCACAGACGACATGCCGCTAACCAAAAGGAGAAATTGCAGCGGGCAAAGCCAAACCTCGTCCTCTCTCTTTCTCTCTCTCTCTTCTGTCATTTTCATGCCAGGTCTCAGGTACTGCAGTGCAGAGCTGGCAGAATGTTAAACAAGCCAACGATGGGAACGAGGAGGAATAATGGGAACACAGAAATAAAAAAGAAAGTCAAAAGGAAGGTATGAAATTGTACATGGAGAGTAAAGACAGCGGGGTGCAATGCTGAGGGACGGATGCAGATGAATAAATTATAGCTGGTTTGAAAAGATGAAAGGATGACAGGACAGACCGATCCCTAGAAATCCGTATTGACCCATTTACTCCCTTAACCTTCTCATCTATTTAAATCCATTTTAATAGCTGAAAAACAATTAACATTGAAGAATCACTGTTAATATTTTATGATTTTTTTTTATCTTATGAGAACTGTTTGTAAACAAAATTTCAACTTGATAACACACTTCAAACATCCTCTATGAAAAATATTACATTACTTATGTTTGGAGGCTCCGAGACGGCAGATAAGCATAAATAAATGCAATGAAGACTGTCTGACTGACTGATATATAAACTGAAGTGACACTCCTGACACTTCACTTTGATTTATTTCTCTACAGAAGCAGACGCGACATCACTATTTTTATTAAATAATAGTTGCGTTTATGAAAAGTCTGTCTGCTTTGTGAAACAACACAAGATTAAAGCTTCAGTAATGTCTCTCCAGCGGGTTTTGATTAGGTCAGAGGAACAAATTAAAAGAATCCGAAGGGAAAATAAGAGGTTAATTGCAAAATTACTATCATTATTTTCATACATCCATCACTAGAGCCTCTGGGAAGCAAAACAACAGGAAAGTCAATCTTAAAAGAACATGAAGGTTAATGCACACTTCTGGTCTTATAACACTATTCATCTGTCAGTCTTTCATAAGAAAAAAATATTTTAATATTTCAGGAAATGAACGATCTGCTTCCAGTTTTGACTGACATCACCCATATTCTTAATATTAATTCTAGAATTTTTCAAGAAATCTCTAAAGATCTATTTCAAGTAAATGCTGGTTAATGCTTAATACGAGTAAAGCTCACAATAGCAAATAACACCACATTTTTTAAAACAAGTGTTATCAGTGAGATACATTAGTTTTAATTCTCTTGTAATTAAAGAATAAGTATAGCTTTATAGTATTTGCCCTTTTTGAACTATAAAATTAAAATTATTATCGGTTTATCATCAATGTTGGTGCATATGTAGTATTATGGAAGTAAAATATTGTTTGTCTATTTTATCAGCATCCAGCATTAAATGTGTGTGCTTATCGAGTGGTGTTTCCCCTCCCCCTCTGTAAAGTTTACAAATACATACCCAGACTAACTATAAAACGTGCCTCTGGCGACAACGATAGCACGTGAAATTAAATGTTAAAAGGTCCAGACAAATGTTTAGTGAGAGGAGCTAAGGTTAATTCATCATCACAGTTTGAAAATAACACACCACCTACACTAAACTCTACTCTAAACCTAGCCAATAGCGTGAACAAAAATACATTCTGAAGCAACCATGCCATTTTAGCTTGCTTCTGCAAGTCCATGAGCTCTTTTATTGAGTGCCATGACTCATGTTTCACAGCACTCGTACCCAAGTGCAGTGCTGTACTGGGTGCGCTACCAAGCAAGTTTACCATGTCAGAAAATCCACACATATGCAGCTAGTAAAGTGAAGCAAATATTAAAAAAAAGTTAGTTTAGAAATCCTGATAAAAGCTTTTTGAGGCCGTAGCATAGTATTGCACAGGGAACCTCACACAAATATGTCTTTATTAATCGATAATCTGCTCCTGTAATCATAATTTGTGTGAAAAGGAATGAAAGTTGTTGGTGTTTTATTGCCATTAACATTTATACCAGCTGGAAACTGCAGTAAATTGGATGTAAAAGTGCATTGGGAATTTTGCAGAGATGCATAGACAGATAAATTCCCCAATTTGTTTCTGTGTGTCTTATTCTGTGGTTTGTATTATAATGTACATTGGCTATTCAGGTATCTGCTATTTAAAACACATACTGATCAACCACAAGCCTAGATATCTAGAAAAACCAAATGCCCCAAAATACTCTGGTACAATGAAACACTATTCAAAAAGACCTTCTGTAAGACACATCAGATGGCGACTAAGAAGGTGGATTGCTAGATCGCTGACCTTAACTTGGACCCTGAACACACACACACACACACACTGATACAGATGGAGTCTTGGCGTAGACAGGAAAGTGTGTCCATCTCCCTGCTCTCACACACCCAACGGCAGGATGTACCAGCGCTCCTGAGCCCCGAGCAGTGCTTCAGGGGTCACGCAGGGGATGACTAGAGAGTGCACTCCACCTCCAGAGAGCTTAACAACCAGCCTTTCCCACAGCAAACCACACCCTGGAGTCTCCCTGTCTTTCTGATCTGGAGCCAGTGTTGCGCTCTCTCCAACGATGGTTACGGTTTGGATCAGGATTTGAGAAGCTGCTCCTAGATTAGAGCAGGAAAGGGCAGCTGCTACTCAAAAATCATGTTGTTACTACCACCGTACTGCAGTATGCACTGCTAAGCCTAAAATGGTGGGCTAAAGACAACACCATTCCAGAAAATGGTGGGTTAATTTTCAGTAAACATTGATGGAGATAGTACGCATGAAGGAAAAACACGCAAACAGGATGATGCTGGTTACATAACATCTTTATCTTCAGGACCACATAATCCAATAATTGTAGACACGAGCCAGTGTGTCTCTGGCCAAATCAAACATCAGCAAAGCCTGGCCGAAAGTTTACAGCAAGACCCTGAAACAACACTACTAAACGCTATTTAAATGTGTGAAAACCTGCACAAAACGGATACTGGTACAATTTGCATTATGCAGAAACAAAGAGGAAGTACAGTAGAAGATAAGATCTAGAACTAATCTTTCAGTGGCTTTATACACTAGAGTTCATGAATCAAAGAAACAAATGTAGCAAAAAGTTTGGATGCAATGCACACCAATGTAGCAGCATGCAATAAGTCAGAGAGGCGGGTCAGTGCTTTTGGAAATCCAGCTAGTCATATTCCCACTTAATTCACACTTTACTGCACCAACAAAATGGTTATTATTCATTCTCATCTGCCAAAAGCATCTTGACTCTTTCCCCGCCAATGTTTTTTTTTTTTTTTTTTTTTAGTTGCCAGCCACTACCAGCATTTTTGATCATTTTCACAAAAGCTTAATGGCACCCAAATAATTTTGTTTTATGAATATCTGAGCATGAAATGTGACAACAACTGAAAAAAGAACTATTCTATTGTAGCTAGCTTCATGCAATCTTTTTTATCAACACTTGAATGTAAGTTTCATGGGGGGGGGAAGCAACATTTTGAACAAAAGCTGAGAAAAAGAGATCAGATTCAGAACGATGATCAAAACAGATCCAAAGCTTGCACAGTCCTAAACCACTTCGTGGGTCATCATTTCATTGGGTAACACTACGCAGTTTTGATTAATTTAATGTTTGATTACTGTGTTATTTTACATACTAATCCTTAGTGCTATGTTGGAACAACTGCATTGGTTTCAAATTATTTGCTAAATGTGTATGCTTTATTCAAACATTCACTAAAATAACAAGGGTGCATGCTCTACATTCGTTATGTTGAGGGGTAAGACTGAAGCGGTCTCTTCTCTTTACAGGAACTGTGGTGATCATTCATTTTTATGGTGAACAAATAACATTAATACACCGACCTGGAACACAGTGTACGACATGCGTCAGTCTGCAAATAAATTACCTTGCTGATCCAGATAACAAAGTTGTGGAAATGGCTCTCGTTCTGCTAGCAGTAATTGATTTACAGCATATTGGACAGGCTAATTATAGTAGCTCCATCATGACCTCCGAGCACTCCTCCCAAATGACTGAAACGGTGCGTGTTTATGAGTGAATTCACATCCGCTCTGGCTACATTAAGTTTCAGTTATTAGTGGTGATTACGAAGGATGGGTGATGGGTTCTTCAAAACCCCTTATCCTACGTATTGAGCTTCAGCGAGTCTCACACTGTTTCCTACAGACATGAGCGATATCTGAAACCGTGTGGGCTGTTGAGGAGAGGAGCGCTGTTAGACGTACAGTTTTTGCCTGGCAGATACTCTAAACAAAAAAAAATCTGTAAAAATAGGCCACAACGTATTGTAATAATCTGAAGCAATTTTCCACATGTATTTTATTTATTTTTACACAAGTGTTTCACTTTCACTGACTTTTTCATTAACTGTTCCCTCCCGGTGGAATGACCTGCCTAACTCAACCCAAGCAGCTGAGTCCTTAGCCATCTAAAGACAACAAACAGCTAAAGACAACTCTTCCAACTTCATTTGACCCTCTAACTCTAGCGCACTCTATTCTAATTCAATTTGTTGTTGTTTTTTTTTTTTTATTTAAAAAAAAAAAAAAAAAATTGACCCTCTAACACTTGCACTCTGTTTTATCTCTTTTCTAGCTACTTGTGAGAAAATTATACTCATAGCGTTCTCTATTTTTTCTATTCTTTTGGCTTGTTTTATTTTTATTGATAAAAAAAAGATCCTCTAACTAGCGTTCCCCATTCTATTTTTTTCTATTCTGTCTACTTGTTTTCTTTTTATTTATTATATTTAAAAAAGCCAACTGCATTAGGCTAATCAAGACTTGTCACCACACTTACATATTGCTCTTTTGTTGATTTTAATTGCTTCTATTGTCCTCATTTGTAAGTTGCTTTGGATAAAAGCGTCTGCTAAATGACTAAATATAAATGTAAATGATTTACCTGTATTTTGAATTTTACACTGCATTGTTTTGTTTTTGTTTTTTTATAAGCAAAAAACCCTGAACTGATACATTTCTTTTGTGTTTCCGAAAGTATTCATATTTACTCTGCCATTTTCATATATGTTTTGTTTTTTGTTTTGTTCAATTAAATTCAATATTTCCACACATAGTAGGCTTACATTACCTATAGGTTATCTAACAAAACATTTTATTTTTGCATTGACATGACTCACGATTTTATAACAGCCCCTCTAATGTTATCTCAGTCAACAAACACTCATGAAATGATTTTTATATTTTTAAAAAGTAACCTTAAGTAAAAGTAAGATTTCGCGGGAAAATGGCAGCTACCTGTTACAGTACAACTATATCCTCGCGCGACCCCCGCCCCTAGTTGCCATGGTAACGTACGCCAGTCAGTAAAGCGTCGTGCAACTCAAGATGCTCCCGTAGCCACTCCCTGTAAACAAACGAGCGAAACCTCGAACAAAGAGTCAATGAATAAAAACCAGTCGGTCTTGTGTCGGAAACAGCTCTACAGAAAGGAATCTGTGCTATGGGTTCGGTCGGTGTAAGTATCACTCAAGAACAGCTTTACAATAAATAGTTTGTTTGCGACAGAGAGCAGCGCTAACGACTCATCTTCCTTCGAGAACAATTTGGCTGTTTATTTTCCTTCTTTGTGATTAATGAAACGCGAAAACGACTGTGGGAAACCCGAATATAATTAAAACAGTTGTTAAAATAACTACAGCTGCGTTGTACGCGAGTATAAGATGATTTGTCGCGAGTTTCGTTACATCAGTCCTTGCGCAACCGAAGAGTAAACATTAAAAACAGACGCGCGATAACCACTATCTGCAAATGTGCAGAATTCGCCTTATTCCGTGCCAAGAATCAATTTAAAGCAGCTTCGCTCCCTTCACCCCATGTTCTGCCAGTGAGAAGGCTTGCAGATGTGTTTGATGTAATGAAAAGCATCAGTGCGACTCACGTTATTTCGTAAATCTTGCAGCGCTACACTCATCGTGCAGCATCGGCGCTCCGCACGCGACTAAGCCATCCCTGCGCCTGAAACAAACATGATCAACGAGTGTTAAAGCCAGCCTTCATCCATTCGCAGCCGCAGTTTTCCATCTGCAAACACTGAAACAGACTGACAGACGCGATGCGTTATAGCCTACCGCTGAGCGTTTTCAGAAGACGCCGCGCATGATGGGTTGCTGTGCCACCGCCAACGACCAGCACGTCCTCTGCTCTGTGTTACAACATAGAAAGATGTCTGAGGGAGATAGATAGAGATCAGCCTGTGCTCTCTCTCTCTCTCTCATTCCCCCGCCCCTTCGCTCCGTGTCCGTGATTGAAGGCGCGCTCCCGCACCGCATCTGACTGGGTTGCTGACTCTGTCATAGGCATCAAGTGGGACGAGCGCTAATAATACCCTCTTCATGTACTCTTAAAAATCTCAGTTTTCCCCGTATATAGTTCTTGAGCTGCATTATGGTTCTTTAGAGATTAGAACGTCTTGACGTTACACTATTCTTCAGATCAGCGCATTGGTTTGTGGAGCATCACCAGAGTTCTCTAAAGAACTATAAAAGGAACTGGAAAACTCTTTAGGTTCTAATTTAAATGTAATTAAAAATAACTCCACTATTTGTAAAATGTGACCCTGGACCACAAAACCAGTCATAAGTGTCTATTTGTCGAAATTGGGATTTATACATCATCTGAAAGCTGAATAAGCTTTCCATTGATGTATGGTTTGTTAGGATAGGACAATATTTGGCTGAGATACAACTATTTGAAAATCTGGAATCTGAGGGTGCAAAAAAAAAAAAAAAAAAAAATCTAAATATTGAGAAAATCACCTTTAAAGTTGTCCAAATGAAGTTCTTAGCAATGCATATTACTAATCAAAAATGAAGTTGATATTTACAGTAGGAAATTTACAAAATATCTTCATGGAACATGATCTTTACTTAATATCCTAATGATTTTTGGCATAAAAGAAAAATCTATAATTTTGACCCATACAATGTATTTTTGGCTATTGCTACAAATATACCCCGATGACTTAAGAATGGTTTTGTGCTCCAGGGTCACATATATGTAGGCTATAAAATACAACATATGTAGGTGTCTAAAATATATTATGTGACTCTGTCTGGACCACAAACCCAGTCATAAGGGTTTTGTTTTTTTTGTTTTTGTTTTTTTTTTTAAATTGAGATTCATACATCATCTGAAAGCTGAATAAATAAGCTTTCCATTGTATTAGGTGATGTTTGTTAGGATAGGACAATAAAATCTGGAATCTGAGGGTGCAAAAAAAAAAAAAAAAGCCTTTAAAGTTGTCCAAATTAAGTCCTTAGCAAATATTACTAATCAAAAATTAAGCTGTGAAATATTTACAGTAGACTGCAATCAAAGTGTGCACATTCAACAGGCCAAAAGCTCAATGTGGGTGCTCAACCATAAAAACTATTTCAAACAAGAAAAGCAAAGTTGGCACACCACCACAGCTCCAAAAGAAGAAAATATGATTGTCTGATGAAGAGCTTTTAGGCTTACAACGTCTCCTGTGGTGAGAACAAATATTTTCTACTTTTGGAGCTGTGATGTGCCAACTTTGCTTTTCTTGTTTGAAATATTTACAGTAGGAAATTCTTCATGGAACATGATCTTAATGTCCTAATTTTGGCATACAAGAAAAATGGATCATTTTGACCCATACAATGTATTGTTGGCTATTGCTTCAAATATACCTGTGTGACACTGGTTTTGTGCTCCAGGGTCACAAATATGGGTTGTTTTGCTGGAAAAATATTCATATGCACATGGTGTGAAATACTGTTTGATTTGTTTTGACTGATTTATTTAGCTATTTGACTGTAAATGATGCCTCCACCATTATCCCAATCACTGTCACTATGTCAGTCAGCTAAATAATGTTACATTGCTGATATTTTTACATCGGCAGAGTTTGCAGGACAATGTTCAAAACACCACAGTAAATCAAATGTTTGCAAGACAAATACAATCAATGAATGCAACATTGTTGGAGCAGAAGAATCTTAACCCTAGAAAGCCTGCTGTATCATATTTGCTGGGTAGTAACTGATTATGTAATAAGATTAAAAAAAAAAAAAATGTAGTACTTGTAATTAGATTATATTACGTTTTAAAATGCTCAGATTATGGTTACTTTATGGATTACATGATTACAAATGATTCGCACAATGGCATTAAATTATTCATAATTTGTTTATTCTCATTCAGTACAATATATTTAAGACTTTGTCCATGTCATTCATGTTTATTAGTGTTTGTACATGTGATGCAGGGATTCCCAAACTTTTTTGTCAGTCAAACCGACCTAAAATATTTACTTTAAGTCCCCCCCCCCCGAGATCTAAAGTTCATTTTTCAAATAATTAACATCATTTGCATGTTTTCTGATGTTGGTTAATGGTCATAGATTTTATTGTTTGTTTGTTTGTTGTGTATAACAATAATCCCATTTAAAATCAATAAACAAGTTGGGTCAAAAGTAAATCTAAAAGTAATCCAAAAGTAATCTGAATACATTACCTACAACAAGTAATCTATCATTCACAATTACATTAACGACTACAATTTTTAATCACGTAATTAGTAATCAGCAGCAGACTACAATTTGTAAGTAATCTACACAGCTCTGTTGATACTCAGATTTTTAAGGGCTCTAAATTAAGCATGATCAAATCTTTGCTGAAAAGCATGTTGTACACAATCTACTACGTGCCTTCTGTTGTCTGAGTAATAGTTTACAGTATTTTAACAAGTAAAAGGCTGTTTAATATCATTCTAAATACGCCCACCTTCAGTTTGTGGTTCACGTCTTACTCTTTGGCCCTGAAAATACCAGCATCTGCACTAAACTGTATATTTTTGCTCAGTTTGGCTTCTGAATAAAAATGTATGTTTTTTTTTTCCCCCTCCTCGAGTATGAGCATCATATTCTCTTATCATACTATATGAGCCATAAAAGCCTGAAGTATCAAATATGATACAACAAAAAAACACATAATATTTTGTTGGATCAATAAACGGTTCCATTTAAAAAAAAAAAAAAGATTGTAAAAAAAATGTATTCATGATGTCAGGCTACGCAGGGTTAACCCTGGTCCTGGGGTTATATGAGAACCTGATCAATGGGTTCCCACAGACAAGCATACATAGCTCAGCGCTGGATCTCACAGCTGATTGAAAACATATGTTTTACATGACTTAAGCCTGGGTAGGGTTATGTAACAGATTTGAGCCGCTCTCTCTCTCTCTCTCGTCTAGGAACGAACGCAAATATCTCTGCATCTTGGAGACCACCCAACCCCTGCATCGTTTAAATGAAACGGGAACTGCAGTAAAGTGCTGGCCCGATATCAGAAAGTAGATTAGACTGATTATCTTATACACAAGACAAAGATACAGAGACTGGACTGAAGATTTCTCAAGTGTATCCACCAAATGTGTTAAGACATCGTCATTGTCTGGATGCATCCTAGCATACTGCTTACTACATAATGTAAAGTTTACTATTGACTACTTTTGTGGAAATGGCATATGAAACAATATATGCACTATGCAATACGAACCTACTTTGGTGTAATGTGACCTCAACACATTGCATATTTAATTGCTTAGTGAGTCAGGTATTGATTTACGGACTTTTCTTATATATTCCAAGCCTTCTAAAGTAAAGGTTGCATAATTAATGGAAAATAGGCAGTTTTTAAAATGTGGTTTTCCAAGCAATGCAATGCAATGAAACGAAAAAAAAGTAGCAAGTTAAGACATGAGAGGGAGTGAATGATGACAGAATGCTCATTTTTGGGTGAAGTGTTCCTTGAAATTGTTTGTTTTTATTAAGACACTTTGATCAAAATCATCTGCTGAATGAATAATTTGTAACTTTTATTATTCAATATTAACTGCCAAAACATTTGGCAACAATACTGATATATAATCAGATGATATAGGAAGCAGAACACTTTCAAAAGGAGAGCATGGAGAAAAAAAAAAAAAAAAAACATCTACCAAAGAGATGCAGCAACAGTGAAGTCTTTATCTTGGTTTAAATGCTAATCAATAGCCGAAGGCTGTAACTCTTTGGAGGTTTTCATAAAGCACCCCATGCATAATATAACTCAGCACTCAACTTCTGGCTTCGTTTGCTTGCTTTGGCCAGATGGGAAATCAAGGTCGCCGGGCAGATACGTCTGCTGCCATCCTCATCTCTCACCTTGAACAGCATCAAGGCGTGCCAGAAACCCAATGATCTGATGCAAGCGCATGCACTTACACGCCCTCTCTCATTTCTGTTTAGTGTGATTGTCTATTCATTTCAGTTTCCAAATGACATACTGCAGAAGAGTTTCTCTGGAGAAAGCTCGAGGCGCTGTGAAGCGAGAGTTAGACACATTTCTTGTTCCTCTTCCAAGGTAGTTCTAGTTTAGTCTTCATTTCTGTTGCCCTTCACAATCTCTGCTGCTTATTTCTGTCCGTCTCTCTCGGTCCCCTGCTCAATGCTGTTTTTGTGTCTGCCTCCGACAGAATTCTGTTCACCTCCTCCCTCCTGTCTGCTAGAAGGTCAGATCTTGCTATTGGGTGAATTGAACAAACTCAGCATGTGGCCTTGTCCCATTTTTACAGGAATATTCTAGGGTGCTAAACACGTTAGAGGAATAGTTCAGAGAGAAAATTCAATTGTCATTATTTTACTGCCCGAATGATATGTGAACGTTGTGACTGATTCATTCATGATTCTGATTGATTCTTTCATAGATTCAAAGATCTGATCAAAACTGTTCTTGAAACCAAGTCCAATGAAGGTATGTTTACAGCGCAAAGATTGTACTAAAACTGGAAAAGTTTAGTAAATTATGTGAACACGTAATATGCATGCGCATGGTGTCACCGTTTTAACAAATTCACATTTTTTTAGGTAACACAAAGACTAATAGCTTTCAAAAACTTGTACATTGAAACACTTTTTTAAAAAATTTGTGTTTCCAGGCCACCAAAATGCTGTTGTCATGTAAATGAACAGTCAAAATGGATAAAAAGTTTTTACGGTGCTATATAATCACCCCCTGCAGGGGAAGTTATCAGTGAATAATGACTTAAATTTTGAGTTGGTTCCTCTGACAAAGCTACACTATACGTTGTGTTTTTATATTTCCCCAGAAGAAGGTTGTCGTCAAACCTGCTATAGTTCTAACCAAAGATGCTGCTAGTTGTAAACAAAAGTTCATAACCAAAACCTTCGTCCCATGGGAAGTGGGTTCTTTTCAGTTTAGGAAAAGGGCTATGGGACAGCTGACTGAATCAACATGAGGCTTACAGTGGTTATTGATAAAAAAAATAAAATAAATTATATGCAGAGATCTTTAACTACCCTACTGAAGAAATCTAGCATTTTATGCTGGTCCAGGGTGGTTTATATTGTTTAGTGCTGGTGTCGTGCGAATTCAGCTGGTTAGTTCACATAGTCATGATGATCAGCAACAAAAACTGATGCTCAACTGGTTAACCTGGTTGAGCAAGTAAAGGTGCAAATTTTCTTGAATGAAATGTGATCACTGTGGTGAATATGCATAAAATGTGAAATCTGCATGGGGAACTTTATGCCCTCACACAAAATATCATAGCTTGTTTCTGCCATGGAATAAAATGAGTACTATTTATATAAAAAAAAAAAAAAAAAAAAATTAATAGAATTAATAACTCTTAGTTCTGAGAAACTGAGAATCGCCTTTTTATTTTTTTTTATCTTTTACTCCATGGGGGGAAACAAAACAGAATTGTGAAACTCAAAATTCAGAGAAAACAACAACAACTCAACTGTCAAGCTTTTTTGAAAAACCTGGTCAAGCAAGTAAAAATGCTGTCACATTTTCTGTTGTTTGATGAATTTTCACAGACAAAATCCAGTCATTCCATCCTACAAATTCATGTAACCAACTTAAAACAAAATCTGCATGGGGAACTTTATCACCAATGTGCAAAACTATGGAATAATAATAAAAAAAAAGTCATTGCTTCTTTTTAACAGTATATTGTGCAATCATGAATTAGAAATTCACAGTTGTGAGTTAATAAAATGCATGATACCACAGAGATACTTTTAATAATAATCACAGAGAACAGCAAGGAAAATAACCAATGCCACATTAAAGACACGATGAGAACTGACAAAGGAACAAACAAAACAGGGAGTACTTAGTAAACTGTAGAAAGAAAACTGAACTGAAAGGAAACAGGAACATGAAGAAAAAAAAATAATCCTGACAGATGTAAACTCAGAATTGCAAGAAAAGTTATGATTTTATAAAGTCACAATTACCCTTTTTTATTTGGTGGCAGACACAAGCTTATATAAAACACCTCATCATGCAGATTCCTGCTGAGATGCCTGGATTTCACCAAGCAGCAGCAGCACATATGACCACACCTCAAGACTTCCGTGTTAAGCATCCCAGGATCCAAAACGCAACATATGCTGGTCTTTTCAGCGGCGTATTAAACAGCCACCGCCTGAACACCCACTGCAAGTTGGTATTCCCTCACTGTACCAAATGTGTCCCTGATTCTCCCACCAGAATGAAAGTGCAGCCATGCAGGACGCAATCTTGTTTCAGATTGTGGTATATAATGGAACAGTAATAACACGCTGTTCATCCACAATAGAGCTGTGTGTCAGGCCAGGGCAGAGCATGCCTACACCAGCAGCCTCTCTGTACATCCCCTCTGTGGCTTGTTATCAGGGGTGGGGAAAAAAGAACTCAAATTATACTTAAGTGAAAGTATGGATACTGAGTGAAAATTTCATTCAATTTATAGTCCAAGTATTTAGCCTAAAACATACTTGA
>JAFVLL020024465.1:0-13248 GCA_021397915.2 Tor tambroides | reverse complement strand
TTCGCTTAGTCTGACTCTGTCCTCTGGCAGTTATTGGTTTAGCTTTGGACATGACGTTGGAGAGATGGTGTCCATATGAAGGGTAGTCCTCTGTGCTGATTTACCGTTAACGAGACAAAAACATAAAGGGAACTTTTGCGAACACCTGTGACTCCTTGTAAAGTCTACCAGCATGCGTCCCCAACATTGCTGGCACCCTTGTTGCCCTAAGTGAAGCAATGTGGTTTCTATCTGCAACAGTACACCAAAGACAGGGGGTCATATTGTGATGGAGATGGAAAAGGCCAAAGAAGGGACAACCATTCGTCAGTTTTTCCACCTTTCCCAGGACTCCTCCATGTGGGTCTTACCGGAAGACGCTTAGATGGTGGACCCTGTTTGCTATAACCCAGGGCTGGGAGTCATTAACTGTGCAAATCATCTAATAAAATGTACCTTCCTCTAACCAGAAACACAAAAATGTTTGTGACCCAATCAAGTTGTTTCATATTAATAGCATCCTATTTTCAGTGCAGATGTGATTGAAAGATTATCTGAGTATATTTCAGTAAAGAATTAGATTACTTTGTAGACTGATTCAGTTTTTCCATCAGGCTGTTTATTTTATTTTATTTATTTTTATCTTTTTTTTCCCTGCTAAAATAAATCCTGAAGGGAGAGAAGATTGATACTAAGGAAATGCAAAAGTGGATAAAGACTCAGAGTGAGTGCTGTATGTAATTATTATTTTTCAGATCAGAAATTCAGACATATTCACATTTCCTGATTTATAAGCTTTTGATGATTTGTTTTGATTCCAGTTTTGATTAAATTTGTGTGCATTTCAATTGCAAATGTCAATATATGAAAGGAATTCACTCTGAGCTGTAAAAACTTAACATTACATCACATTATTTTTTAAAACAACTAACAGCAAGAGCCAAACTATGCAGTTTAATTACTTTAAATTTATGTATATACAGTATTCTGTAATATATTCAAATATTCAATCACTGATAGCTTGATGTTTATTCACAACTCTGATGTTCGTTTAGTTAAATTGATCACACTGATTCAAACGGGTTTGTGAGTCTTTGTGAATGATTCATTGAAAGGACTGAGTCATTTGTTGATGAATCAGAAATGAAGACTTACTGCCACTAGCTATCCTAGTTACAAACATCAAAGAGCATACTCTAAATATTGCACCAAAATTGGCAACGTGGAAATGTAACTAATACCACACATGAAGATCACAGTTCTTTTTTCAGAAAATTTGATGTCAGAAATATATAATGCACTAAGTGTTGCCAGTGGTAATTTTGCTGTGGGAGAAAATCTCCATGCCTATGTCTATAATGAGGAAGTCAAGAAAACAGATTGTCTCTGTCTCTCTTTTACAGCTTACATCTAAGATACTGTGACAGGACTGTAGTGACGTAAAATTAGTAGTGGCCTACATATAATAAAATGGATGCTCCACCCATTCACCCCGACAGCAATGACAGAACATGTTGTTCTTGCCAGTAACAACAAATACGATGAACACTGTTGCACTGTTGTGAGGAAAGCTTGCTAGAGGGTGCTCCCTAACCGTCCTGATTCATCTGTAAAAACAGCTCCTTTCTGACAGAATCCAACTAGCCCCAAAATAACAGGTTTTACAAGCCTGTCATATTCTATATTAAGATATCTTACAATAAAGAGATTTATGCCTCAAATATTCTCTATTTTACAGTGTAGGCCATGACTAAAGATTTTGTAGAGTTCAAGTCTTCAGAAAAGAAAACATTTTATGTGTGAGATCAGTCAAAGCTGAAAGGCCTGACCAAATGATCTTCAAATGACATTTGCAAATCTGTTGAAGACCATTAATGTTATTATATTAATAACATATTATCGGTAGCCACGCTAGACCACCTGGGATTTTAAAAGACAAAACAAAGCTGCAGATCCTGACCGGCCAGGCTCACATATAGTCATAGATAGATAATCATTGTATTTAAATATATTTGTAATTACACATTTATAATGATGTTGCAATGAAGTTGAAAATGAAGTTGCAATTTACTTTAAATGTAATTTCAGTTAAAATAATAATCAAATGCAGTGCATGTGTAAGTTTATTAGTAGGTTTATTTACATGCATTTACAGCATGATAAAAGTCTGAGTAAAGCATAAAGCGTTTTTTATTTTGACATTATTGCAAAGTATACATTCAATACAATTAAGTGCACTTCTGTTTCAGACAGAAGAAGCATCATTAATACGTTTATAATATCTTTGCTCAAACAACCAGACAACAACCTCATGACCTCAATGAGGAATCATGTGTGGTCCCTCTCGCTCTCTTGTTCTCCACTCATGAAGAACCCTATTGGAGAACCTTCAGGAATATAATGAATGAAAGTCTGTCAGCTGGTAGATTTGGCTCTTTGAGATATCCTGCGCAAGCACAATTTTCCCTCCTTATTGAAACCCCCAACTGCTTTTCAAACAATACTCCATTGTAAGAGGCAGCCAGGTTAACTCGTGTAAATTCTAACCAGAATATCAAAGACAATTTGTCTCTGCATGGTGCAAGTGAAGGAGGCATTTAAGAGCTAAATTCAGCTGTCTGACAAGATGCTTGAAGCTGACGTCTTTCAGTATATTACAGGGCCAGAGCAAGATTTTCTCAAACCCAGACTCAACTCCATATGGACTCTAGAAAAAGAAGGCAGCTCCGGTTCTATAAGCCCACTTTCATAAATACACAGATCTCCCAGTTGACGTAAAGCAAAACAGTGTTGACTTTGAACCTTGTACATCATTTTGCGTTGGAAATAAACCCAATTCTTAATATTCTGGAAGTGTCCTATACCACAGGACCTGGCTCAGGATCGTTTTGGACTGATCATGTCCCTCTTGTCCACGTGAGTTATTACTCAGATCCTAAACTCTTTATCACAGGCCAAAGTAATGATATACCCAACTAATGTAAACCTGACCACTTCACATACTGACTCAGTTCTGAGTATGCACTTTCTGGGAAGTGTAGTTTGTGCAACAAGCGTATATAATTGCTCATGCTTAAATAAGAAGCAGTTTGGAGGGTTTACTGGATCTGATGCCCAACTCTGCTTTAAGCCTTGTATTTTATCCAGCTTGACAACACCAACAGGATATAATATAAACAGTTTATGGCGTAAAGTGAATTGAAACCCTAAGGGCTTTTTGGTTCCAGCATGCTGACATTTGTGTAGTTTGGAGGGGTTTGTGGATGAACAGCACCTGTGAGTTATTTTTTTACCTTCAATTTTCAGCTTAGCTCAACAAGGAAAAGGCATGATAGGACATCACAGGTGTCCCTGTCAGTCCAATACACAAGTTTCTTATGTGACTTCTGAGGTGGTCATGCCGTTGACACATCCTAGGGCAGTCTCTCCAGCTTCCTGACATCCCCATGTATGGATGTGTTTAATTTCGACTTCAGAAGATCTTATAGAGGGCCTGCTGCTGCTATCTTGTTACTCTTTATCCTGTCACAGAAGCAACTGATGTCTCAGACCTGGCAGAGCGAAGGCAAATGCAATCCATCTTCACAGCCTACATATTAACATTGCTCAACATCTGGATCAGCTCTCTCACTCTTTTGGAGAAATCAGTTCTGCTCTCCTCTGAGAATGATATGCATATACTCAAGCGAAAATGTTTCTTTTTTTAATGACTGCTGTGGTCAAAATAAAGCAGGCTTATCTGCAATGAGGCATTTTAGAAGCGATTTAAACAAAAGGGGATTTCCACTACCCTACTTTCCATTTCCTTGAGACGACGGCTGTTGTATGACATCACATACGGGCATTATGTGTTAAAGGACTGCAGAAATTAAAATCCTATTATTTGCTCACTGTATGTTGTTATATTTTGCTATATTTTCCATACAACAATAATTCAGTGACCACATCTTTCAAGCTACAACAAATACTGCAAGAGCAAGTTCACACTAAGATGAATGCTGAAAGAAGATAAATGAATGGTTGTTAATGTTTCTGTTTAGATGGACAAATATTAATTTTTTTTCAGAAAGGGTTTCTAATAACTTTTCCATACACTCTCAGAAAGAAAAGGCACAATGCTGTCATTGAAGGTTACCCTAAGGTACAGTGCAGAGGAAGAATCCAGAACCAGCTCTCGTCTCTGTACTTTGTATTTGGTTCTGTTTCATAAACACAATAATGAATACAAAAATCTGACCAGCTGTTTGAAAACATTTAAATACTGTTTGGCTTCCTAACTTTGCTCACCGCTGCCCTTGTGAACCGTTATTTCCATAAGCGCCAACTTCTGTCAGTGAATTTGAATGTTCATTCAGTCTGCAATTTTTCGCTACTGTTTCACAATTGTTTTTTGCGTTGGTCTGAACTGAAAAATCATATGCATATTATATTTCATGTGAAAAATGAATTATCCTGCCAAACATTTGTTTTGCTGTGAACAGACCTTAAGCTCCATTAAAGTAGTCTACAGTATGTGACCTTTGAAGCCATTTGATTGCAAAAGTCATAAACCACTAAAAATCTTCTTCTCTTTTAAAGCTCTCAAATAAAGATAGCACCTCATGTTGGATGTTTAAGCAACTGTTGGAAAAGAGCTGTGTGAGAATCCTTTTGTGTGACAGTCTCCTTTTGTGTTGCATAGATAAAATGGCAATACATGGGTTGAGACAACATGACGACAGAATTAAATTTTTTCTATAAAGTATTCTGAACAATTAGAGAAAAGGGGATGTGTGAGAGAATAGCTTGAGAAATGCACAAGAGGAAAAAAATAAGAAAAAGGAAGAGAAACAAAGAAGTAGAAACAAAGTCACAGAGGGTTGAGTTAATGAGAGCAGCAGCGCAGACTGGCTCTGAGTCAGAGAGACCCGTCAAAGCTGCCAGGAGATCTGAGCTCATACAAGTACAGAACCACTGGAGGAGGACACAAAGAAGTCTGCGCTCTGCATGCTGGACTGCTTGTGTCACTCTAACAATGCAATGTCAGTGCTCTTTTGTGGCACAAAATGTTATACATTTCCTTCGAGATATGCTTAGAGTGTGCATATTTAAATATAGAAGCGTCAAAAAAAGCACAGTAAAAGTATAATAAAAGTAGTCCATATGACAGATTTCTGAAGTTGTATGATAGCTTTTAATTAAGAACAGACTGAAATTTTCTCTTTAGTAAGTCAGTGAACTGAAATGAGAACCGGATCAGTCCAATTTGTGAATAAATCATTCAGACTGACTTCCGAACTGGATCAAACGATTCACTGAAAAAAAAACTTCAGCTCATTAAAATGATTTAGTCACATATCAGACATAGCTACTTCTCTTCCTTTTTGAAGCTTGAAAGCTTTGTAGCAGTGTTTACTGTACTGAAAATAACAACTCAATTTTGTGCAATTTTTCAAAATTTGTCCTTTCTTTCTCACAAAAGAAAGTAAGTCATACGAGTTTGGAATGACATGATGGTGAGTAAATGATGACAGAATTTTCATTTTTGACTAACTTTGTAAACTGTTGAAAATTGAAATCAACATTCTGTCATCATTTATTTGCACATTATTTATTTATGCACGTCATTCTTTATATCATTTACATTTACATTTCTGTCACCCTCAAGTTGTTCCCAAACTGTATGAGTTTCTTTCTTCTGTTGAACATATAGTTTGAAGAATGTGGCCAACCAAACAGTTCCTGGTCCCTGCTGGCTTCCATAGTATGGAAGAAAAAATGCAATGGAATCAATGGGGACCAGAAACTGTTTGGTTGGCCACATTCTTCAAAATATATCTTCTTATGTGTTGAGCAAATTCAAATTCAGGTCTGGAACAACTTAAAGGTGAGTAAATCATGAAAATGTTCATTTTTGTGTGAATTGTCCCTTTAATGCAGCATATTTGTACCCTATGATATTTTCTGAGAATATGCAGTAATTTTAAAAGCTTGTCCATGAAACTGTCATGTGGTTTGGTTCTTCATAGCATGGTAAAACTATTAACATCCTGTTTCGTGCACATGGGAGAACTCACCAGATTTTGGTGCATTCCATAACAGCTGATCTTTCCCAAAAAGCCACCCACCCCAGACTGTCTTTGGAGCAGAATGAAATGGCCATTGTAAACACATCTGTCTTGCCATTCAATGTTCTCCCCGGAGACTTGAAATTAACAGAGTGTTTGAAGGAACGGAGCCACGGAAGAGCTGGATGCCTGAGAAATTCCGCTGGGAAGGAGGAGTCTGCTGACCCAGGTGGCAGAAGTGTGTCTAAGCTGTGATAAACGTGTGTGTGTGTGTGTGTGTGTGTGAGGATATGATTACAGAGTTCTGTCTCAAAGCACAGTCTTTTCATGTGGCAGAAATGAAATTCTAATTATATATTTAAACATAGTTTGCATGATTTTATGATGTCATTTGATTTATAAAAACATCAAAACATTGCAAAACCTCCAATAAATCATGAATGCATTTTGAGTTATGACTAAATGTGCTTTCAACAAATCAGGGTAAATAGCCATAATGTGTATATTAGAGTCAGAAAGAGAATTGCACCCCCACTAAACAGCTGCACATGCTCATTGTTTTGGTCTATTCCAGTTAAAGTGACAGCGCATAATAAAATAATTAAAGCATTTATAAAGGAATGGCCATAGGAATTAGCATGAGAGGACAACAACATACTTATTCAAACTCAGGGCTAGTATTAATGTTGTATTATGTTTATACTATTGTACTACTTATTAATATTTTAGCTTTTATTTTTATATTTTCAGCTGTCATTTAATTTTAGTAATTTGATGTGCTTTTGTCATTTTTATTAGTTTTTGCTTTTTAACTATTTCTTTTAAGCTTTTTTTTTTCATTTCAGTTTTTAGTAATTTTAGTGCTTCAACTTCTATTACTTTTTCATCTCTTCATCATTTAACCAAATTATTTTATAGTTATTTTTAAACCGTTTACAAAATAAATCATTGGTCTTTGATCATCTTTGATAATTAAAGGGATAGTTCCCCCAAATTATCCCATGATTTACTCACTCTCAAGCCATCCTATTTGTACAGTGGTTACCAAAATTATTAGAACACTAGTATTTTCTAAAAAATGGTTTTAAGTCAGTTATTTCTATCTTTTGCTGTAGTGTGTCAGTAGGAAATATCAGTTTACATTTCCAAACATTCATTTTGCCATTAATTGTAATAATCCAGTGGGATTTTTGTTTGCACAAGGAGTCTGACAACAGCCAGTGCTCCACACAGAGATCTGATCTCACCATCATCCAGTCTGTCTGGAATGACATGAAGAAACAGAACAAACTGAGACAGACTGAATCCAGAAGAACTGTGGCAACATCTCCAAGATGCTTCAAGAGACCTACCTGCAAAGCTACAGTACGGTTAAAGGTTTTAGGCACTTGTGTAAAAATGTTGTAAAATGAGGATGCTGTCAAAAATAATGTCATAAATAGAATTTCTTTATCAATTAACTTCTATTAACTAAATTAAATCAATATTTGGTGTGACCATCCTTTGCATTTAAAGCAGCTTTTGCCCTAGGTGCACTTGCGCATAGTTTATCAGGTAGCTTTGCAGCTTTTCCACAGTTCTTCTGGATTTAGCCTGTCTCCATTTGTTCTGTTTCTTCATGTGATTCCAGACAGACTGGATGATGGTGAGATCAGATCTCTGTGTGGAGCACTGGCTGTTGAACAAAAATGTCACTGGATTATTACAATTAATGGCAAAATGAATGTTTGGAAATGCAAAATGATATTTCCTAGTGACACACTACAGCAAAATATAGAAATAACTGACTTAAAACAATTTTTTAGTTGGTGGAAATAGTAGTGTTCTAATAATTTTGATATAGGATAGAGCAAAACAAAACATCGGTTATGAATTAGGAGCACAAAATGAGGATTTGGAAAGGAAAATGTCATTTTCATTTTTGGGTTGAACTATCCCTTCAAGTTTTGGGTTTAAAAAGATGCATCCAAAAATGAAAAATCTCATCATTTACTCACCCTTCTTCTGCTGAACACCAAATAAGTGATTTTAAAGTGCCCCTATTATGGATTTTCGAAAATGAGCTTTCATGCAGTGTGTAACACAGCTTTCAAACTGAATGAAAACATCCTGCAAAGTTTTAAATCTGAAAGTGCACCGTGTATAAAGTTATTCTCTCTCAAAAGAAAGAGTCGACTCTGAATCATTGAAACCAGTCGTTTTTAAAACGAATCCCAAGCCTTTGATGTTGACATCAAAATGAAAGATTAGCATATTGCCTGCCCACTTGTTGGTCTTTTCACGTTGGTCTGAATGAAAATGCAAATTCATTCTTTGCCACTAGGTGCCGCTTTTGGTGCGTTAAAAGCTCACAAACACTGCTTTAAATGAAATCGACCAATCAAAGGAGGGGTTTGGAAAAATAAATCGTTAAACGAATCGTTTGGGAGTCGTTGAGCAAATAAGGTAAAAATGAATGCATATTATAAGAAAATGAAAGTGTTTTTTGACCTTGCATGCATGTCAACCTGTTATTGGGGACTCCCAAAACCAAAATATGAACCTTTCATAACCCATAATAGTGGCACTTTAAGGAATGTTGATAACCAAACAGTTGACAGCAGCCATTGATTTCCATTGTATGGAAAAAAAAATTCTATGGAAGTCAAAGTAAAAAACTGTATTTTCCATTTTTGAGTGAAATATACCTTTAAAAAGCATTCAAATGCATAAACGCTGTTTCATAAATGAACCATTCATATGTCTGAATTTAGTCCCATCGAGTACGCAGATTACTTTAAACTGAATATTCTGTCACCAGTTACCCACGCTCATGTCACGTAACACTCCTATGACTTTTTTCCCTGTGGAACACTAAAGAAGTTATCATAAAAATATCAAAGCTACCAAAGTTCAGCTGCAATTCATGAACATATGTTAGGGTTCAAACTTCTTTTTTTTAATATTATCAAGTACAGTATCTCATCTAGTGCTCAAAGGCCCTTTTCCACCATCAAAACAGATTGGTACAATTACAATCAGCGAAACACAACTCCTGATGAAGTAATCCACATTAATTTGACGAACATCCACTTGATATGCAATTGCACTGTGACTTTTTTCCGTTTGAAATACATTTAGATTGCTAATAATTATCATTCACGCTTTTGACAGTTTTAGCGAAAGCAGCTCATGATGTAAAAACGATACATATGAAGAGTTTAGATGCAAAAGCCTCTAAGTACGTCTGACGTTTTTCTTTAAAATTAGCATTTCTTTCTGCCTACTTTGTATAGGTTTCTATGTAAGTACTGGTACTTCTGAATGGGTTGAGGCTGGGATTTAGCACGACTGAAGTGAAAGTACTTGATGAATGTATACTATGTGTGGAGAGCATTCACTCAGTATCATTATCTCATTTTTAACCAAGATGGCTTTTAGAGGCTTTTGCATTGGAACTCTTCAAATATAAATTAATTTGGTAGACTTTGTTAAAAACATTCAAAGGCTGCAACGTGCTTGTTTTTGTGGGAAGGTTTTGTAGTAGCATAGCTTGAGGACTTCCAGGACTGACAAATTGGTGCTTTCTAAAAAGACAAATAGGCCTATGACCCCCCTGAATGATTGCACTGCGTTCCTTCGTCCCTTTTTAAAGATTCAGTAGATTCACTGAGATTCCCTATGAATGTCACAATGGCCTTCAGCAAACCAGTACTGCACCTTCAACAACCAGCTGTTTCTACACTGTTTCTAGATGCAACTCTGATGTCGCAACATTTAATCACATAATGAAATACAGACTCTTCTATTGCAATTATGAACTGTGTGCAGAGCTCAAGTTTATACTGAATCCCCCCCATAGTTGTGTTGGCCACACGGAATAGCTGTGCATGAAAATTACATGGTTTAAGGTTGCTGGACAATTACTTTACAACACTGACCACTTAAGTAACCATCATTTCCTCTGTGATTCAGCCCCGACCTTTGAGCCTGAATATTAATGCACTATATTTGTGCAACAGGGATTTCTCATTCACACAGAAACCCCTCAGGGTCTGGATTGGACCCAGCTCACATTAAATGCCAATAAAGCCTGCTCTGACACAGTGTATGTTTACAGTACGCGGTTGCTCCTTGGTGGGTGATTGTGCATGTTATTACATGCATAGATCACCACATTTAGCAATAGTAAAACAGGCCTACAGTGTTCTCGAGATCACATGAAACCCTATTCTCATTCTTTGAGCGATTCTGGGGGGTTCGTATTATTAGATCAACACTATGTGGAAAGTGTGTCCCGCTGATGCAGCCTAAAATTATGATTGATACTCTTTATGCTGTGTGATGACAGCACAAAAATGAAAGCAAAGGATTACGACATTCAGAGCTTAACATTCCTGAACTCAATTCTTTGTTATATATGCGTAATGATATTTAAAATGTATATATTATAACTTTTATTATATTTTCATTTATTTATTAAGTGATCTTTTATTATTATATGCTTGTCCTTCTTTACTGTCTACTGTTCTAGTGACCATAATAATGACACATACAAATATTACTTTAGAAATTATATCTCATGTCTCCAAGATTTTCCCAGCTTTACAGCCAGAGAATTCATCATCATCTGTCATGCTTTAATTTTGTATAAATTATATAAGTTGTACTCATACATGAAAAATATACTCCAAACTGCTTATGTGTGGCTTTGTAGATTTAAATTCACATGGGCTTCAGTCCAAGTCTATGTGCCAAAACCCAGACCAAACTTTGTAACATATGCTCCCAGTGAAAAAGGTTGTCATGTTCACGCCTCTCAGGCAGTAGCGGCTTGTCATCTTATACCACCAAAGAATGACAAAAACGTGTTGAAACTCAATTCTAATATATACATGATGAACTGAACCTCCAAGGCTTTGATTCATACTTCAAAGGAGATATGACGGAAGCATACATTATTGAGAAAAGCAAAATTTTATCAGTACATGATGGGATTGTGGTAACTGGGTCTGGTGTATGCATTTAAACTACTGGTATCAATTAAAATGAGTCATTTCACCTCTAGGATCAATGAGTGTAGGCAAAAGGTGGCAGCTTTGAAGAATCTAAAACAAGAGTCTAAACCAATCAACCAGGGGCAAATTTCCAAAGGAGCAACAGGATGACTTAAAGTAATTATGAAAAAAAAAAAAATATATATATATATATATATATATATATATATATATGTATATATATATATATATATATTTTTTTTTTTTTCTCTCCATATTTTATTACCATTTTCTAAACTATAGCAAATAAACTGCGGTAATGTGAGAAATTTTGAAGGTGTCTGAATTCATTTTGGTTTGACTGTTTAACTCAATAACTACTGTTTTCCTTGAACATACAGACAGTACAAATTGTAATCCATTACGGACTCCAAATTACATGACAAAAATTGTACTTAGTAACATAATCCATTAAATTATACATTTTAGGTAATATAATCAGACTACTTTTTGATTACATTTAGATTACTTTCAAACCATGAATATGCAAATCTGTTACTTAATCTCAGGGGTTTCTTCAAGTAAATTTATTAGGTGAAAGAGGTTCAGCTGACAAAAAAAAATGTCTGGGTACCCTGCATTACATGTAAATAAGAAATAATGTCAATTTGGGTGATAATTCAAGCAAAAATGAATGCATTTATCAGTATTATTGCAATGTTGAAATGTTGAGAAAACACATTTTAAAAGTGAAATGATTTTTGTAAATCCAGTGGTAAAATAATGTGTGGCTTCTCAATTTTCTAATTAAAGCCACCTGACTAATGACTTGTCTTTGTGTCACTGTCCACAAAACTGAAAGGCTTTCTGAATATATACTGTATATATAAGCAAGTTATTTTAGAAAGGACATTTTAAAATATGAAAGAAGAATTACAGAGATTCAGTAAATTATGAATAACTTATTGTTATTGTGTAAATAATATGTGATCAGTAAACTGTAACTGCAATCTGATTATGAGTATTTTAAAATGTATTATAATTACAAGTACTTAATTTTTGGAATCCAAATGCATAATCCAGTTTACGTGTAATCAGTTATACCCAGCACTGCAAACAGAAACCTGAATATTCAGGAATCACAAAATGAATTGCAGTTAATTCATTTAAGGGGTGTTCATACTACACCATTTTCAATTAAAAATGGGCAAATTTTTGTGTTTTAGTAACAGCATTTTGGAGGCCTGAAAGTGCAAACTTTAGAAAACTGGTTTGAAAGTGCAAGTTTTTATAAAAACTTGCATAATACAGCCAGGCATGTATAATACAGCATTTTTACTTGTCTTCATGGATTTATATAGGAATCATTTTGATGTTGTTATTGCCTATATGCAAAACCTTTCAGGAAAAAACGTTTTCATTTTTACCACATCACTGTCATGTAAACATACCCTAACTATATCAGCACTCCCAGTTTCTGTTTATGAAGATAATAATTTAAACTGTCATAATCACAGCAGGAATACCAGAGGAAATATCTTCATCAAAAAGAGGGGGGACAATGCAGAGTCAAAAGGCCTGAGAGCGATTGATCTAAAATATAAGATATACAAAATAAGATAAATAAATATGTACGTATTTTGGTCACTACATAATTCCCACACTTATTTGATATTTTAATGAATTTATTTTTATTTGAATATGTGACAATTATTCTAAAATGTGTATACTACATGGGAAAATGCTACAAATCATCATTAGCCAAAACGAAATTTCCCAATAAGTACCGCAGTTGTTCGTCATATTCAGCATGTTAGCACCAGCTAGACTGACTGGAAATGAACTCAAACAGCCAAAACAGCCCAGCAGATCTGCATTGGAGGAAAAAAGGAAAATCATGTGTGACTCTTTATTACAGTTTCTTTAAACTTGGCTGAGTTTGACAGGCTCAGAGGCAACAGTCAGAGAACTGGAGATGGATCAGACGCCCCTCCTCAAACCGGTTTGAGGGATCTGACAAATCTCACAGGCTGGGGTTAAATGCTGGCATGTACTCACTGCCCTGTTGCCCACCTTAAAGCCAATTAAACCCCAGATGATGTTTGGCGCACTTTGACTGTTTACTGGAAGGAACATTCCCTGCTGTCACTTCCTTTCACACAGAGCTGGGATTGATTTTGGGTCATGTTATCCTATTAACATCACGATCTCTGAACAGCAGTCACACGGCCTGCACCAGGGGAGAT
>JAFVLL020024464.1:0-15787 GCA_021397915.2 Tor tambroides | reverse complement strand
GAAGCCAATTGTCCCATTACTTTTGGTCCCTTAACAAGTGGGAGGCACATATGCAAACTGTTGTAATTCCTACACCGTTCACCTGATTTGGATGTGTATACCCTCAAATTAAATCTGACAGTCTGCAGTTAAAGCACATCTTGTTCGTTTCATTTGAAATCCATTGTGGTGGTGTATAGAGCCAAAAATGTTAGAATTGTGTCGATGTCCCAATATTTATGGACCTGACTGTATGTTTAATAAAATGCAATATTTAGTGAAATTTAACATAAATTAAAATAATTTTCACTCTCGCATTATGCCACAATATCTTTAGTAAGATAAATGTAAATGTAATGTACATGTAAATGATTTTCCTAGTTTGGATAGCTTGTAATGTCTTTGCAATACAACCATCATGACTAAGTATGTTAATACAATAATATTTTATTTTTACTACTTGGGTAGGTAAAAAATTCCAGTACTTTGTCAATACATTTTTTTTTTTTTTAAGTAACAGTACCAGTCTTGCTACAGTGTAGGTAATTCAAAGTACTGACACTTGAACTGCTGTCTGAATGACAGGTGGCTGTATTTGAACAATCGGCACGCGCTACATGAAGACTGCGCATAACTTATGGTATGCTGCTGTGTGTGTGTGAACAGTCAAACGCTAGTTCCTATCCTGGTGCGGTATTGATGTAAACAGTCAAAACAAATCGCTGCATTATGCCTTGGCAGTGCATTAGGCTAACAGACCTGCCTGCCGCTTTCTATTATGTCATTAATATTAATAAAGCAACAATATTGGCCAGAAGAAAAGATAACCACTCACTGCTTTTAATTTATTTCTTCATTACTGACTGTTTGCTCAAATAATGATTTGGAAAACCTTGGAACATTGTTTACTTGAGTAATGCTTTAAGGCTATGTGTGCCATTCTTTTAATTGGTTTATATTAATATTCAACTATTTAAATAAACAAGTGTGTTTAGTAGTGTATATGTTTTTGGTGTAGTATTGAAATTGATATCTAGAGCATGACAATTTTGCTGCTATTATTATAAGCTAATCAAATGTATCAATACATCCATAACCAATGAAACTTTCTTTGGCCTTGGCTGCTAAACCTATGACTGACTGAAGCATAGTGTCACTCAAAAATTTTCAGAAATACAGAAAAATGAATGATTTGCCACAAACTTGTCAGTAAGATATAGGCTATTCCTTTTTTTCAGCAAAGATGTTTTACGTAGTTGCAAAAGATTTCGCATTTCAAATAAATGCTATTATTTTGAACTTTCTTTAAAAAGAAATCATAAAGCAATGTATCACAGTTTCCACAAAAATATTAAGCAGCTCAACTGTTTGCAACATTGATAATAATAAGAAATTCTTCCTGAGCACCAAAACAGTATATTGAATGATTTCTAAAGAATCATGTGACACTGAATACTAGGGATGTAATGGTACACGTATTTGTACCGAAAATTTTCGGTTTGGTATGCATGTGTACCAAACAAATACAGGATTGTTTTAACCACTGCACAAGTGGAACTTCATTGGAAACTTCCAGTTTTATGTATTGCTACTTTTGATAAGAAACAAAGTCTCATCTTTCAAATTGTTATTTTTTTTTAACTTAATGGCTGCTCAGAATTCAGCTTTGCCATTCATTTGCCATTAATTCAGCTTTTTAAATATATTTAAAAGATGTTTTAAATTTTAATATTTCCCAATATTACTGTTTTACTGTTGTTGTTTTTTTTTTTTGATCAAATGAATGCAGCCTTGTTGCGCGTACGTAACATCTAAGCAACTTCAAACTTTTTGAAAGGTGGTGTATATAAAGAGATATAGAAAAAAATAAAGATTCCTGCTCTAACCATCTCTTACCACAGACTGATGTCAGCAGGATGTCAGCTCTGACTAGCCTGTTGTGTCTTTTTGTGAGGTGCGATAGCCCTACACCAGCATTGAGAGAGGCTAGTTAACAGTGAAGTACACTTTTTGCATGCGTGTTAAAAGAGGAAATGATGCATACTTTCTGTCGCTGCTCCTCTATGGGCCACTCTGAAGCTGGTTACTGAAGAGGAGAACCGGTGCGGTGAGCTCACCAGAGAAAGTTGCCAAGTGACTAATCCCCAATCACTAATTAAAGCACCAGCAAGGCACATATGCTGCCTGCATGCTTACGTGAGTCCCGTCACTTCTGCTGCACTGGCACCACAACGAGGGGACGGCAGTGAGGTGTATCTTCTACCCTCCTCCTCGTCTCCTCCTATGTCTCTCTCTTCTGTGCTGTGCAACACTGAAGCTCTGGATTACAGAGACAGAGAGAGGGTGCAGAACACAAATGTGAGAGATGGATGGTGCAGGCTATTAAAGTAAATGGAGGAACTATGTTTAGAGTGGTGTCCCTTCTTCTGATTTTGCCAGAGACAAGTGTACAATGTGAAGTCCACCCGGAGGGCCATTAATCCAGGCCGCTGGTTGCTATGGTAACACCTGCTGCCGCTGTTGACCCAGGTGTTTCCAGCACTCTTGAGGTTTTCCAGAGACATGTGCCCCCCATTCAGATCACCCATCAGACCTGACACCAGGACAGAGGAAAAAGGCTCCAGGTGCAGGTTCACTGATGCATCCCACTCTTTCAGGGCTCAACAAGATTTTTTTTTTTTCGACCAGGCCCATATTTGTACTTGCCCAGACAATATTTTCACTGGCCCAGTCACTGCAAATATAAATAAATAAAGGATTAAAAATAATATTTAAACAATAAAATAAAAATGCATATATAAATACATAATTACTTGCTTAATTTAATTAGTGCTGTCAAAATTAGCGTGTTAATGCAGGCGATTAATTTTTCCAGTTTAACAGCGTTAAAAATATTTAATGCAGAGGCGGGGCTATATTGGCCACCCTACTCACAGTTGCTACTTCGGTCTCTTTTTTTCTTGACAAGAATTGCGTTTATTTAGACGCAGAACATCTTTACGAGGACATCAAATAGCAGAATTTTCAGACTCGCACTCCACTTCGCCTCAGCGACAGGCTCGAGCCAAAGGAGCGCGGAAACGGTACAGGTGACGAGACAGCTTCAGTAGAACAGCAGTGAACTGCGGTCAGATGAGATGTTGTCAGGCCATATGTCAGTAAAAAGAAATTTTCTTGTCCTGTCAGCCTTTATACTGTGCTCGTAGAGCATGCTCTTCAATTGCAAGTTTGCGTGCCAGATTCGTGTCACGTTCAGTAGCGGTAGCTCTTAAGGTAATAGCAGCCAACATTATTGTTTGGTTACTAGGGGTGTAAATCGGATGATTTGTCACGATACGATATCGATTCTCATACCTAGTGATACGATATTTGCAAATACCTCAAAAAATTCTACGATACGATTACGATTCGATACAGGACTATATCGATCGATATACCGATATTATGATATTATATACCTATTTTAAACAACCATCTACATTTTTATTAACTCACAAATGCAACCAAAATATATAACACAAACATTTATCTGACATTTTCACATCCTGTACCTCAATTGGGACATTCACAACAAAAAAATAGGCCTGCACTTTTTTTTTTTTTTTTTTTTTAATAATAAAGAAAATAAACAATTGGAAAAACAATTCTGGCTGCTAATATGGGCTCAGTGCTAAAAACTTTTCTACAGATAACCAAATTACAAGCAATAGCAGAAAATAAATATAATAGAACAAAGACACAAGTTCAATAAACAGTGTTTATTCAGGTTTTTCAGCTCAGTCTAAAATACATTTTCAGGTACGCTACAGAAATGTAATTATCAAATGTAAAATAACTGCATAGTCTTCACTGTATGAATTAAATATAGATTAATCATTTTTGATGTTACAAAGGTTATATATTCAGGAGCAGTGAGCACTTGTATTTTTCTTTGACAGCATTAGATTTATTATTAGTTTCACTTTAAGAACGAAAGCACGGATTTAATATACTGATACACATGCCTTTTCTTTCCCAACTGTTTACGTTAAGGCATATGCCTAACCGACTGTTTACACTAGGATATTCACCAAAACACGCATTTTGATGTAATTTTGTCTGTATTTATTCATCCATGCACAAAAAAGCGTAAGAGAGCTCAATTTAGTATTCGCGCGGTGTAGACACAGCTGTCTGTGTGCATGCGCTTCAGATGTGTGCGCGGAAAACTTCTCACACAGCTCTCGACTGTTCCGCCAACACTCCCGAGCATCTTTTATGCTCGCCATGTGCCTTCGGGCAGTCCTTATATCGAGTCCTGATACGTGAGTTTGAACGAGAACGCACGCGTTGACGGTAATGCATAGACGGATATTATGTGAAAATGTGGACAGTATCAAAAAAAAAAGGTGCCTATTTATACTACAGATATCGATATTTTACGCGTGGCATCGATGCATCGTATCGTCAGACATCGTATCGATGTATCGATCCATATTGGTTACCATATCATGTCATTTGTGTATAATTCGTCATTTTAAACTTGTTCTGAGTGATTAAATAATATCAAATTGTTTTTTGAGATTTCAGAAACTTCATATACAATGTATTAGCCAACTAGATATCTGTACCTTGGTGGTTTTAACTTTAGAGCAGCAGAATTTGCAGGGTTCTGTACTTGGCAGTGTTCTTTTGATGCCGGTTGTTCCCTTCATCGCTCACATCAAGATTGGTTTCCCTGATGGCGCTTTTCAGATGAATGTTTTGGTTCATCTGTTTTTTTTTCAGAACTCTGAGGACTCAGTTAATATCAAGCAACATCAGCTGGTGTCTAGTTGCGTGAGCCGAGAACATTGTTAATGTCTAAATATAAAACTGACTGGCCTTCCCCAGTTGGTATTCTCTGTTGTCGCAGGTGTCTGTGCAGTGATTAGGCACTTCATATGTTTTGTGTGTGCATGTTTTTGCACGCAACTTCCTTGTTGAGTAGCACACACCTTTCTTCTCAGGCAGCGAGTCTTTTCAGTAGCTGTCTGACCTTTGTTTCAATAGGACTCTTTATTTTGTGTAATCACAGAAGGAGTGCACACAGTGGTTTGGGGTGATGGGACAAATGAAGGCAAAGTGTTTCTTTTCCTCATGAACCTACTGCCCTCAAACAAGGATGTGCTACAAATCTGTGTCTTTCAGTTCTTGCTGGAGCATCAGTTAGAGCATACAGATGCCACAAACATATAAAAAACCCTCAGGCCCTGCCCTGAAACTTAAATAGTTCTCATTGTTTTTGGTCCCCATGGGTTTAGGTCAGCAGTCACAGGATGTTATTAGACCACTGAATGGATTTAGTGTGTGTTTTATATTCAGGAAAAAAACCCACTTTATTTAGCTCTAAAATGGCTTTGCTATAATTTTTTTTATGCCTGCGCTATAATTTCTTTAAAATAAATGTTTAAATGCTTTCATATTTTGTTATTTAATAGAGTGACTGTCATTTGCACACGTGCAATGTAAATTAATCATTTATTACAAATAAATACCTTTAAACTGTTTAGTTTATTAGCATTTAAAAAAGGTAGTTAAACTGAATGATAATTAAGTCACTATTTAAATTGACAAATAAACATACGTAATTAAAGCGATTGAAGTTTAAATTGTTAAATGTAGCAAAAATATAATAAATTATTTTTAAATGCATCTTTTATTTATTCATTTTTGTGTTTACTTTGTAATTAATAAATTCAACCTGATCTCATGACGAAAACGTACCTGTGGGAACTTTTTCACAAGACGCGAAATACATACCACCATGTACGATTCATGACACATTCGATGTGAAATGTCCACTGAGTGGTGCTAAAAGAGTGTTTGTTTTTTTCCCCAGAACAGATGAATGTACATATGGTATGTTTTATGTGACGTTGGTTTTGTACGTGTCGCAGTTCTGACTGAAATATCTGTTGAGTGGCACTATAACTCTAATGCTCCGTCACGTTTTAAAATAACATACCATCTGCGCTACGCCTAAACCTACCCGATAGTGTAAACAAAATCGAATGTGACGTAAAAACGCAATCGCAAGCATGCCGTTTTAGCTTGTTTTTCAATCTCTCATCTTTCAGGTTTTTCATCATAACTCATGTTTTTCACGGGATTCATACCCAAGGAGCTGTAATCATAACGGTGTACGAAAACGATTACAAGTGCTCGATGTTTTACTGCCTGTAGTGTTCATTTCTGTTGGAAACTGCAGTGATACTTATTGGTACGTATTTCACGTCTTGCAAAAAAGTTCCCCCAGGTATGTTTTCATCATGAGATCAGGTAGAATAAATTAATTCCTTTGTTACTTTAGGTGTTCAGCAGGCTGCAAGCCCAAAAAACAAAACAAAAACTAAAAATAAAAAATTAGCTCCAAAGTGGCTTTATAACATGAAACATTACTTGTAAATTATGTCTGCACCATTTATATAAATAAATAGCAAATGTTTTCATATCTTGTTATTTAATGCAATGACTGCCATTTGTTTTTATTCATCATGTAAGTGTCCAAATGCCATGAGTCATTGTATGTGTAACTAAACATTTGTTGTGGCGTGTTACATAAGCCTAGGGTAACTAACGTTTAATCAAATGTTAGTGAAAGGTACTTTTTATGACTTAACATTTGGTAAACTGCAATTACAGACATCTGATACAGAATTGGACCAAATTTTTTTTAGCTTGAAGAACTGTAGATAAATTCTTTCAGTTTATGACTTCCAGTTGGCCACTGAGTCTTATGCAGTAGTACAGCACTAGTTAAGGTCTTGTGTATTTGAAAGTGTCATGCTTTCTGTCATGCAGTCCTGCGGGTTATATGTTGCTATTACTCATACTTAGGGTTAGAGAACTGAACAAAACATTAGTATGAAACTCAAACCACACCGTATGTATTTACGAAAATGCATGACACCTCCAATTGTGTGAGTTTATGCCGTGCCATTACTTGCAATTACAGTTATGGAGTGCAAAAATACAGTGATAATGTTATAGGTATTATGGAGTAGCATATTAGTGCATTTATCTTTTACAACTTAACCATATTTCATAGCGATATAGTGAATTTGCCAATTTACTTGACCTACTAAAATCTAATTTTTGTCTTTAACAAAAATAAGATAACATAAATGAGAAGAAACTAAATAATTTATATAAAATGCAATCATATGATGTGATGTCACACAGGAACTTCTGGGAATGCTAATTCATATTTTTTACTTGCAAGAACCATCATTTTGACTATCTGTCTGTCTGTCACCTTAACAGTATTGGCAGGCTCATTTTTAAAACGCCTTAAAGTCACACCATTCGCATTCAGGCTGTGTTGCACCTGTGTTACGTAATGCCAGCTCACCTGTCACGTTCAACATGAGACCATGACCGTCACTCCTAAAAGCTCCCATAGCGGATCTACTGAAATGGATCTTCTACTTTAACTTTCAAATGAGTTTATTTTCTTCAGACTGTAAAGCCTAACCCTTTTTGTAGTAGTCAGATTCGTTGTTGAGAATATTAGGCCACAGCAGTTTTCCATGTGAGCTTTTTTTTTTTTTTTTTTTTTTTTTTTTGGGTCTGAATTATAGAGAGCTCTAGTTTACAGCAAACCCCAGAGGTCTAACATGCTGATTTTCACTCGCATTATGCATGTATGGAGCAGTCGGGAAAGCAGCATGCAGAGACTATGGGAGACATGAAGGATGTGCATGAGGAATGCGAGCTTGTGCTTTCACACAGATGCAGGATAGACATGTTTTGTACATTTTGAAAGAAATTCAAGAAGGATTTATTACTGAAGTGACATCGTTTTGAGTTTATGAAAGTGATAGTGGATGGAGAACAAGATTGTTGGGACTTTACCTTTTGTAGGTTTTCCAGTGGCATAAAAAAAATCTAAAATCTTACATTTTAATAATGTAAGGAAACAAAAAAAAAGAGTAATGATAAGTTAATAAATCACTATTCTAAATAACAAATAAATATGCATATTTAAAGCTGTTATAGTCATGTTTAAATTGTTAAGTGTAATAATAAAATACAGTATCTCATTTTTAGATGAAACTTTTATTGATTTATTTTTGTATTTTCTTTTTTTTATTAATACATTGATTCATTCCTGTTATTTTTGGATGTTCAGCAAGGCATTGAAAGGCTTAAATAAACCATTTGAGATTAGTTAGGGTTGGACTGTGTATGTGCACGCCATGCTAGCAAATCGATCTTGGATTACATTATGCTGTAAATATTTTATGTTTAGTGCAGGCGTTTCTAGCGCCAAGGTTGTGTAACAGCCTAAGATGCATCCAGGCTTGAGTATTGTCCAGTCTTGAGGTTAAAATAACCCAAGTTTTGCATAATGAGCTCTGGCGTGAAGTGCACTGTGACAGCGAGCCGTGGATAGAGCTGCATCTGACGGCTTGACACAAAGAAAAGCATTCCAGTCACCGAGGGGCATAGTGGTGATGGCATCTGTTGATGACTTGCTACAGTTCTACTGCAGACTTCACAGACTGAGCCATTGTTTCTTTATGAGGGAACTACATTTGAAGTTCATCCACAGCTGATAGACAGAGCGTCACAGATGGACTCGAACACTAAAGCAGCCCTTTGTTTGACCACAACCCATTAGTCTTTGTCTAGCACTGGTGAGAGTGTGTTTGAGGCATCGTCCTGTCGCCGAATGCATTTATATTTGAAGTACTCAGACGGTGAAATGAGTTGTTTGATTTATTTTGCTCGGATTGATCTTTTTGATGTGCCAAAGAGCTGTGAATGTCAGAGATGTTATCTCTGAATGTCTTCGTATTGTTATGATGTCGGTATCTCGATGAGAGTTTCCGTGTCTTTGTTTGTGTACGTCTTTTGTCTTGGTTTATTTTCGCAGATGAATTGGCGAAGACATGATCTATCAGTAACTTGATTGTGATTGTTATAATAATGTGCTGAGTCCTGTGTTGAATGGCTGAAGGAAGCCATCAAGTGAATAAAGGCCTTTTCACATGAACGTTTTCCAGCACCTTGAATTAGATGGAGTTAAATGTCGAGCTACAGCTGTGCACAGGTCAAGCGTTGAAACATCAATGCTCAAATTATTTCAACCAGATCTTTCAGTGCACAGCAGGACCATTTAGATTATTTTTTTCAATACATATGGAGAGCCACATAAAAATGAATTTAATTGTAGTTAATTTAGAAAAAATACTTACTTTCAAATTGACAAGTGAATAAACATATTTCAACTTTTATTTAATTTTTGGTTAATGTCATTAAACATATCAATAAATAATAGCATTCATTAAATCACATTTTAAATGGACAAATAAATAGACATTAAAGCTATTTAATTCACTAAAAATGAAATCCAAATGAAGGTATTTTAAAGTAATCTCTCTGGTTTTTTTCAAGATATGTTAATTTGTATTTTGAAGATGAACGAAAGTGTTATGGGTTTGGAATGACATGAGTGATGACAGAATTTTTGTTTTTGATGGCATTTTTTGTTTCTTTACTTTTTTAAAATTAATATATTGGTAATAGAACAGTAATCTCCTGCACAATCCTACAGCTTTACATTTTATGCATTTGGCAGATGCTTTTATCCAAAGTGACTGCATTCAAGCTATATGTTTCATCAGTTCTGGCTTTCCCTGGGAATCAAATATGACCTTGGTGTTGCTAGTGCATTGCTCAAACAGTATAAGCTGCATATGACAATGTTGAAGACTTTTTATTTTTTTTATTTTTTTTTGAGTTAAGCATATTGGTCTGCTCACTGATTCAGGACCTACCCTTTCTTCAGTCATTCATAATTAAACAGACGTTGATTTATTAAATCATAGCTCTCCATCCGTTCTGTTTCCTGGTGCTCATAATGGTCAGTGCAGTTCCTACCTTTTATCCTTGTAAAGTCTCTGTTATTGCAAATGGATTATGGAACCAGCCGAGTAGATTTGATTCTCAATTTGTTCACATGTTGTTTAAAATTGGAGCATAGCATGTTCCTTGTGACACAGACCTTTATTTGAAAGCATTAATATTTCAAGACCATTGGCATCATGAAGGTGTGTAACATGGATTCTCTCTCTTTCATTTGGTTTTGGAGATCTTAACACCATTTTCAAGAGGTTTAAATTTAATGACTCTGGAAAAAGCCATGTGGGACATATTTGAAACTGACTTTCAATCAAAATCGTGTCGCATGACTTTGATTAGGCAGATGAAAGGTTTTCAAATAATTATAAGCAGTGAAGCAATATTGTATATTTTAATAACAAAATGTTATGCCAAACGTCTTTATGCATTATTGGTTTTCTTTTTTGAATTTAGGCCCACCCCAAACAAAATTTTTAAATAAATTTAAATTGAGAATTGAAAAACATGCTTAGAGGCACATTCAAACCATTGTGGATATGGACTGCATTTTAGTGTATATTTGAATGAATTAGTATAGCCTTATGTTACTGACCTATTGACAGGCTTCACAGACAGTAAGATAACTATAACTACAAAATTTTAATAATCATCTTAATGCCTTGAGAATATGGGAAGTCCACACCACAACTATAACAATATAATAGGGCTGTGCGATATGACGGTATATATCGGATGGACAAAATAAAAAGTCTATTGTTTCATATTATGCTCTATTGTTTATTTCGTGGTGTCGCAAAATACATTGTTTACACTAATACTTTTTCATCATTTGGATGACTGCGAGTGCGATCTTTCCGTGCCACCATGGGGCGGGAAGGGGAGACAGGTGGAGAACGACCAGCAAGGACAAAAAGAGGAGCTCGTTCCTAAACGAGGGACTACATCTGTAGCATGGACACGCGTTTTTAAGCACTGCAGTTTTAAAACAAATGATTTTAAGCCGCTGAAACACAAACAACAGAGCTATATGCGTGCACCGTTTTTGTGTGAGAGGAGCGTGCATTTTTTGCCGCTTTATTGGCTCTGAACGATTACATAAACACACTTATATGCGTCAGAATCCCCGTCTTTGCAAGTATCCTAATAAACACAGTGATTTAGGTCTTAAGAGAGAGTAAACAGATGAAAAAGAAAACGCGTATATGTAGCAGTATATTGAATCCGGACTTTGGTCTTAAAGGAGAAGCTGTCCAATATTCGTCCTGTCTGCCATTCATATTAATCAAACAACAGTGAGAGAAAATCTCTCACTGCTCTTGACTAAATCACTCTTGTAACTTTAATAAGAAGAAAATAATAATAATAATATTTATATATGTATAGAATCTATACATAACACGTGTTAATTATATCTATCTATAGATAGATAGATAGATAGATATAATTAACACAGTAAAGACTAATTAATTTATACAATGTATGTAGCGTTTCTTATTTATTGTAGTTTTTTTGTCCTGTTGCTTGCCATTAGTTTCTTATCCTTATTTCATCATTGTTTATCTTCAGTGAGCTTGTTTGATATTAACAGTGGTGATAAAGATTATGAAAATTCTATGGTATCAAAGATTTTAATGTCATAAAAACATTTTTAAATTTTTAATATAGTTATAAAAACGTTTTTTTTATAACTATATCGTGATATAAATTTAGTCATATCATGATATAAGATTTTGGTCATATCGCCCAGCCCTACAATATAACAAAAATTTCAGCTGATTAATATTTACAGCCAATCAGAATTCACCCGAGCAGACTGTATAACTGCAGTAATAAACAGAACATTATCACCATACATCATATTTATAACAATATATATTGTTATTGGTGTGAATAGGCCTAAAGTGGGTACTTCTTGGTCAAGACCAGGACCTTTGTTAATAGTCAAAAATCTGGCTGCAAAAGACTGCATTCTATATAATATTACTTTCTGCTGCCACCATGAATGAACTGTTTAATTGAAATTTAATAATCAGAAATGACAGCTCACACAATCATATTGTCCATAGGTAGTGCATGCTGTGTGTTTACCCTGGTGTCAGTGGTAGAGTTTAAAATACTGCAGGATATCTGGCTATACAGTGACCTCTTGCTGGGCCAGATTTGTTTCTGATCCATCTGTGTGTCAGTGGTCAGAGCAGAACCCGCAGCCTGTGGGTGTACAGGTCATTACGGCCGAACAGTCCCAGCAGGGACGGAAACGGTCCAGAGCCACTGGCACGGGTGCATAACCACGGCTGCTCGGGGCCTCAGGTGTACTGCTGCACACTCCGCAGCAGATTGGAGCGCTCCGAGGGGCCATTATCATATAAAACATCTCCCATTACCTTCTAGAAATGCACCCCTGCCATCTGTGCAAGCTAAAGCAAGAAATCATGCCTCTTTCCTTTTTCTCAAATGTGTTGTCAATTTCATAAATGTCAATTTCTTAAAGTGGTTTGCTTCTTGCCACTGCAAACTGTTGCCGTAGTTGCGGTGACATCCCCGGAGAGTGAACGGCTAATGGAAGTTTTGCTTAAACTTTCTCTCTCATTTCAGTTACAGCTGTACTTACAATTTCTGATTTAAGATTAGGTAGTGCATGCCGCTGCAAACCACTCATGCAGTAGGTTTTTATGCTGTTTAGTTATTGAACATTCTTGTGTTTTGACAATCAGGGCTCGTGGGGCAGATTTTGGCTGCGACAAACCAATTTTTCCTCACTCTGTGGGCCACCCACACTGCTAAATTGATTTAATGTCTGTTAATGGGCTCGGGCACTTCTCCCAAACTCTGTTGACTTTCTGCTGCTCACCACCAGAGCACAGAGTCACTGAGCATCTCACACTTTGCACATTAGTGTCACACGATTACAGAAAAACTGTAATCAATTCTAGAAACCACACATCTTTAAAAATGTAGCATTTTGTGATTAGTGAAATGTGCACAGAACTTGAGGGACAAATCCAGGGATATCTGTGTGCCAGCTCTCTACTGGTTTTCCCAACTTTTGCCAGTGGTGTCTAGATCATAAGCCATTGTCACAAATGCTTATTTTTACATTTGGGACTATTTTAAGCAAGACACACCAAGCCGACGGTTGGCCGTCGGGCAGTTTTTGTTCATTGGTGGTCTAAGTTTTCTCAGTGTGTTCCACGCCGTCGGCTGCAGTTGGTCCTCTTCAGCTTTTTTTCAGCCGATTCGACATGCTGAATCGGTGTCGGAGCTGATCGGTCAGTCGGGCCATCAGATCATTCTGATTGGCTGTTCAGCTGGTGAACCAGTGCACGAGAAATGCGCAGAACGGACGTGTTACTTGGCCGTCCGGTGTCGAGCGTCGGCTTGGTGTGTCAGGGCAACTTTGAACCCAGACGTTGCCGACGTGAGCCGACCTCGCAGTCTGCTTTCGTCGCCACTAGTTCATCGGCATCGGCTTGGTGTGTACCGGGCTTAAGTCATAGTCTGAAACCCTGTATGCCAGTCTCACTATAATTATTCACCCTAAAATTTAACAAACAGTCCGTTTATTTATTTTTTTCTTTTGTAACATAATACACAAAGTTTGCATTTCGATTTTGTGGTAAGTTAATCCTTTAAAATCGTGTTTACATAGCCTATGTTACATTTGATTGAGTTTGAATCCAAATTCAGTTTGTCCCCCTTTTCTTCAGAATGCTCTTGTCAGTCTGAATCATGTGGCTCTTTTTTGTGAAATTATGATAGGCTTTTCATTTTGGTGTGAAATAATCCTTCAAAACTGTATTCACACTTGGTACATTTGATTAAGATTGAAACCAAATTCAGTTTGTCCCTCTTTCCCTCAGAACACTCTTGTCAATCAGAAGCATTTGGTTCTTTTTGTGAAATTATTATAGACTTTTCATTTTGGGGTGGACTAATCCTTCAAAATTGTGTTCACACTTGGTACATTTAATTGAGTTTGAAATCAAATTCAGTTTGTCTCCTTTTCCCCAGAACACACTTGTCAATGTGAATCATTTAGTTCTTTTTGTGAAATTATCAGACTTTTTTTTTTTTTTTTTTTTTTTTTTTGGTGTGAACTAACCTTCAAAATTGTTCACACTTTGTACATTTGATTGAGTTTGAAACTAAATTTAGTCTTCCCCACTTTCCCTCAGAACACTCTTGTCAATCTGAATCATTTGGTTCTTTTTTGTGAAATTATGATAGGCTTTTAATTTGTGTGTGAACTAATCCTTCAACATTGTGTTCACACTTGTTACATTTGAGTTTGAAACCAAATTCAGTTTGCCCTCTTTCCTTCAGAACACTATTGTCAATCCGAATCGTGTGGTTCTTTTGTATGCCATGATGACAGAGTTTTTATTTTTGGTTGAATTAATCTTCTTAAAATTATGTTCAAACTTGGTACATTTGATTTAGTTTGAAAACAAATTTATTTAGTCTCTCTTTTCTTCAGAATGCTCTTGTCAGTCTGAATCATGTGGTTCTTTTGTGTGAACTGATGATGGAATTTTATTTTTGAAGTGAACTAATCCTTTATATTTATGTGCACACTTGGTACATTTGATTTAGTCCAGAATGTTCTTTTTAAACAGAATCGTGCAGTACTTTTGTGTGCAACCAAGTTTAGATGACAGCTTTTATTCACACTAATCAAAGTAAATTAATCAGTTGAAATCAGGTCCGCACCAAAACCACCTCCGAAAGTGTCTTACTACCATGGAAAATGAGCAGACACTGTTTATTGAGAATCATGAATACTGAAAACGAATGCAAATAATGTGCCAGATGTTACTCCGTGCCAAATTCTTGGTTGTCAGTGTAGGTATGAAGACCTTAACATGCACTTATAGACTATCACGTTTGTCTTGTTTCATTCTGCTTCCTGAGGCAATGAAGGCTCTGATTTTTTTTTTTTTCTCTTCACTATTCTAATGAATTAAACAATCTGTTGAAAATGTTGATGACATTTTAACCCTCTTCCCTGTAGATATCTGGAGTCTAGGGGTCATCCTCTTCATGCTGGTGTGCGGTCAGCCCCCTTTCCAAGAGGCCAACGACAGCGAGACCCTGACAATGATCATGGACTGCAAATACACTGTACCTGCCCACGTCTCCAACGCCTGCAAAGAGTAAGTTACTGCCTTAATCTCTGCCTTAGCCCCAGTCGGATCATCTCTGGCATTTCCTGCAGCTTGAATGTCGACATTTTTTCCTTCAGGCTATTGAGACACAATGGCTTAATGGAGCCTTTCAGTGTACATTCATTATCTAGAAAGCCAGACACAGTAATGTTGACATGGATGTTAATAAGCTACCTCAGACAGACTCAGAGTGACCTTTCCAGAATCTAAATATCTGACTTTTTTTTTTTCCTTCTGTGGCTAGTTTGAAAAGTTATTATGTGGCACTGTCATAGTTATTTTTTGACAGGTCATTAATTGTCGTACAAATAATTGCAAATAATGATGTCGTTTTGTGCCAGTTATAGTCAAGCCAAGCTAGTCAAGCTAATTTGACAACATTCATGGCATAATTTTTGGCATTACCATCAAAAATAATTGACTCTTCCCCTCTTTTGAAGGATCATGTGACACTGAAGTAATGACAGCTGCAAATTCATCTTTTCCATCCCAGGAATTAAATACAGTTCAAAATAGAAATTAGAAATTAAATTGTATATTAATATGCAGAAAGAGATCTGATGTGTCCCTAAGGTGTCAAGGTGCTTGTGATTGTTTTACCGGAAGTCAGAGTTTCCATTAAATGTGATAGCCTGCCGCATCCAGACTGATCGTATTGTGTCAAAACAGCACGGTTATATAACCGATAAGCTCCAGGCATAAGCCAGAACTAACCTCTCATTCACTCACCCCCCCCCCCCCCCCCACTCCTAACT
>JAFVLL020024463.1:7500-10200 GCA_021397915.2 Tor tambroides | reverse complement strand
AATAAAAATGAGGGAAAAAATTCATTTTGATGAAAGATTAGGCCAAAATAAACATTTATTTATAATAACATGTATGGAATATCAGGGCTGTTATTGTTAACTAAAACTGAAATTAAAACTATAAATGGAACATTTTTGTTAATTGAAATAAAATGTTACCTGAAATAGTATATAATATATGAAAAATTAACTTATTTTATATCAGCTAGTCATGGAAGAATCATTCACAATAAGTCCAGGAATATGAATTAAGAAAGTCACTTTATGTTGATTTGAATTTACCGAGCAGGTCTCCATGCACCAGAGCCAGCAGGTACCACAGCAGTCCGAAGGTGAACCAGGTTCCCACAAACGTGGCGCTGAACAGAACCAGTTTGTACCTCCATTGCATGTCCACAAAGGTGGTCCAGGGGTCACGCAGGTACAGAGCGCCACGTCCACTCACATGCTCGATGCGAACGTTGCTCCGCCCATCCTTGGTTAGCACCCGCCTCCGGCGTGCCACCTGACTCCCGTGCCCCACTCCCCCGAGCAGAGGCTTTAGGATGTCTGTCTGTGTCTGGGAGTGGCACACCTTCTGAGGGGCGGAGCTGTGAGAAGAAGGGGGTGTGGCCGACGTCATCTGGAGAAGAAACTCTTTTTTTTACTTTTTTTTTACTTTAGTAAAGTATTAAGGTGTTTACATTCACATTAACACATATGCATTTGGCAGATGCTTTAATCCAAAGTGACTTGCACCGCATTCATTTGGTTTTACTTTAAGGTCAGAAATCACAGGGTAAAAAAATGCAACTAATCAGTATAATCATACTTGTCTAGTTGATTTGACTGCAGTAAAATTTGCTATTTTTTTTTGTATGGTATGTTTAAATATGCAAATGATGCATTATCTAAATAAATATGCATACATTTCCAGAACAGAAATCTGAACATTGGTTCAAAATTCTTGTTTGATTTTCTTGACATATAAAATCTAAAATTTTTACTGTTGGGATTTTGAATTTCTCTTTTTATCATTCAGATAAATCAGAAAATACTGTCAATAGACAGAAAAAAAATTACCATGTATTTAAAATGTATAAATCAGCGTGAATGTTATTTAAACAAACCTCTCAGTAAAACCCTTCAGAATATAGATAGGAATAAAACTTTAAATTTTGGTGTATGTAAGTGCTGCTAAAGTAGAGAAAAAAAAACACACAACCTTTAAAAATATGCATTTTCACCATGTTTTTAGGAATAAAATGTTATAAAAATCAGTGTAAATGATATATAAACAAACCCCTCAGTAAAAATCTTCAGAATATAGAGAGGAAAAGAACCCTAAGTTTTGATGTATGTAAGTGCTACTGAAGTGGAGAAAAAAAAACTCCCAACCTTTAAAAATAGGTGTTTTCACCATGTTTTTAGGAATAAAATGTTATAAAAATCAGTGTAAATGATATATGAACAAACCCCTCAGTAAAAACCTTCAGAATATAGAGAGGAATAAAACCCTAAGTTTTGATGTATGTAAGTGCTGCTGAAGTGGAGAAAAAACTCATTGGCTTTAAAGATTTGAATTTTTACCATGTTTTACAAGTAAAATGTTGTATGAATTAGTGTAAATGATATATAAACAAACCCCTCAGTAAAAACCTTCAGAATATAGAGAGGAATTAAACTGCTAAGTCTGGTGTATGTAAGTGTTACTGAAGTGGAAAAACAAACTCATTATTAGAAAACAGCCTGAAATCTACAGACGCAAATAGATAAAGCACAATAAAATAAACACTTAAATGTATATTTTCAATGCTCTCTGTCTCAAAATTGACTAGTGCATTGACTAACAGGCCACAGCTCAAACACAATGTCTTTTGTTGCTTTAAATACAAATATACACATTTAGATGCCATGATATTCAGCTCATTCACTGGCCTTCAGTGTTTTCTGCAGTACTTTTGTTTTGTGGTGTAGATTTCAGTCCACAGGGAGAAGAGCTTGTTGAATTTATCTGGTTAATCAGGTGAACAGAACGGATTATTTTACACAAGAGAGTTTAACCAACAATGAGACGAAAGAGACAAACTAAATGAGGGCATTTGAAAAAGTCTAGACTGTCTCTCCTCATCTGCCATATAAACTCATTACACAGCAAAAAATGATGTTCTTCTTCAATAGTTTTGACTTGTTTTCCAGTTAAAAAAAATACTGGAGTATGACATTTACTGGAGAAGCAAAATGAGTTAAGATAGTAAGCCTCTTTTTTTTAACTTAAACTAAGTGAGTTCATGTTTAAATCAAGACTAAATATCTGTTTATAGGGTCAGAAAAATAATACTGTTTTCCCTTTTGAGTTGATTTTTCTGATCCCATTGACAGATATTTGTTCTCAACTTAAACATAAACTCACTTCATTTTGAGATTTTTTTTTTCAAAAACAAGACTTAAATAAAAAAAGATATATTTATATATATTTATTTTTATACATTAAAACAAAATCTCTCTTCTCTTTTTCAGCAGAACACTTATATAACAGCATTAATTATATTCAGTGTTATGTAATTTGATGGCTCACCATCCTTTCACATTATCTGGTTAAATGTGCCATATCCTTACTTTGTAAAAATGTACCATGATAACCGTAGTTTCTACCAAAATACCATAATGTAAAATGATTCATTGATATAGTGAATATAAAACAAAGACTATAATGGAGTA
>JAFVLL020024463.1:0-2500 GCA_021397915.2 Tor tambroides | reverse complement strand
TTCTTTTGTATATATATATATATGTGTGTGTGTGTATATATATATATATATATATATATATTCATAATGAGTATATTTCATATATTTCACAAGAAAAACATGTAATATCCAAGTCTCAGATAATAAATACATTTATTTAGCTCTATTTGTGTTTCAGTACTTCATGCAACCTCTAAACATATTTCTGCACAATTCTAATTTTTTAAAATTAATGGTGTTTTATATGAATATTAACATAAAACATGCATTTTGGTTCAAATGCAAACATTTAAAATTATACAATTATACAAAATCATACAAAAATAAAACAAAAAGAGAAAAGCGACAACAAAAATAAATAAATACATCATTTTTGCAACAATATAAAAATAAGAATAATGGTACAATAGGGTATAGAGCTCACAAAAAATCTTTATAGGTTTCTTATTCTTAAGGGTCTCTAATAGGCCTACAGCCCAACTTCAGGGTTTTCTATTAGCAAACTGCATTTATTAATCTAAAATTTGGTCAAAAATGTAAGTAAATGATTAAACAGAAGCACTTTTCACATATTGCAAGATAAAAAAAGAAGAACAAGAAACAACACTGCAATGAAATACAATAACATAAAGAAAGAAAAGAGAGGAAGAAAAAAACAAAACAATGTTACCTCAATCCGTAAGAAAAATATCATCATAAGCCTTAAGAAACTTGTTATTCTTATTGTTATCAATGAGTTTAAGATATTTAACAATAAGCAAAATCTCAGCAAGGACGACATCAAATCTAGGTAACATCTTGAGAAATTTGTTTTTGTGAATAAAAAATTTACAGTGCAACACACAAAATTAACGACAGGATTGTTGAGCATGGTCACGCAGAAATATATCTTTCAATGAAAATTTAATATCACATTTTATAAAAGAAGATAAATACCAACGCAAGTTCTCACAAAGAGATTTAACCAGATTGCAATGATAAAATAAATGAAGTAAAGTTTCTTCCTCAACTTCGCAGAATAAGTTAGAGAGATATATATATATATATATATATATATATATAACAATTTGGGAGTTTTGCATTATGCAAAATCTTAAATTATATCTCTCTTATTTTATTAGAAATGCAAAATCTTCCAGGGAATAACCATGCTTTCTTCCAATGAATAGCCTACTATCAAAAAAACTTAATACTTAACATCAAACAGAACACAAACAAAAGTGGGGGATACATATAACAAATACACATCATGGAGGGTAAAGCATTAAATTTTACAAATAACATTTTTTAATATGAAAGACGTTTTTATACATTTCTTGTTTCTAGTAATTAAAATCAATGAGTCATAAAATATATTAAGTTCTTTACAGAAAAACTTAAAAGAGGGAGTAATAGACATTATTTTTGCTTTATGTATGAAACTTCCCAAGAAGAATTATCACCTTTAAAGTATTATCAACTACATCTGATCCATTATTACAATTCAAAAAAAGGATCATAGATTCATCTATTTTAATTATTTTATAAAAGATATTAAAAAAACAACATAGATGCCTGCTTCCAAAAGAACAAAACAAGTGCGTAAGTGTTTCATTTTCTAAATTACAAAATGAACATCAATTTTTCTAAACTTGTTAATAAATGTGTCACAGGGATAGTACCTATATGGAATATCTTAAAATGTATTTCCTTTGCCTTATTTGGAGGTAAAAATGTATTAGTTGCCGACCATATTTTCTCAGTGGAAGGAATGAAGAAGAATTGTTTCCACTTTATGAGTGCTTTTGGGTAACAGCTGACATCTCCAGTAAGACATTTTCTAATGTGTGAGTTGTTACACTTAATATCCATGATATATGGATTATATACCTCCAATAACAAGATTTGGAATTTGTCGGACAGCTGATGTATTTTCTCAAGGTAAAGCGATATAAATCTACTGCTACATTTTTTCCTTTGAAACTCTTCCGCTTGTCAGAGGTGCGGCGAGTGACGTCACAAAGCACTGTGGGGGCAGCCAATGAGAGCGAGCGTCTCGGATGGAGGAGGAAACGCGTTTTATAAGATAATTTCTCTCATTCACACACACAGAGAGAGAGAGAGAGAGAAAGAGAGAGAGAGAGAGCCGGAACACTACAGACCTACAGAGAAACCTGAGACTGAGCCGCGCGCAACTTTAATTCTATTCTTCACTTACAGAGACGCAGAAACCCGTCGCGATGTTTCCTGATTCAGCTACAGGGTGAGTTTAAAACACTTCATTACAGGAGGTTTACACTGTAATCGTGACGTGGATCATTTTAGCTTCGTATTTTAAGTGGCACATTATGCGCGCGAGTGTGGTCTGTTGCGTCATCATCATCATCAATATAGATGTTACATCAGAATTCATATAATAAGCGCGCTGTATCATCTTTAGATGATCTTTCTGCACAGTCATGTCTATGAGTTTAACAATTAGAGTAAACGACTAGGTAGTGATGGAACCTGTTAAACAGGTTTGATGAATGCACTTGTAATA
>JAFVLL020024462.1:0-15269 GCA_021397915.2 Tor tambroides | reverse complement strand
GTTCCGAAGATGAACGAAGGTCTTACGGGTTTGGAACGACATGAGGGTGAAGGCCAAAGTATACTTCACTTTTTATGTGTACGCGAGGGACAGTGTACAGTGCATCATCAGAACAGTACGTGCGTACTGTACGCGCACCACCCGATTTTTTGTAACCGTGTACTTTGTACGCTCAGGTCGCACATGCGCTGAAGTTATTGAAGTAAATGAAGTTATTTTGCAGTAATCATATTTTCCCACATGGTGGCAACACTGTCCTGGGCCGTTGTTTCACAGTAGAAAACGAAACTAAAGAGATGGACAACGCCAACAAAATAGCGGAGACTGCAACAGACACTCACACTGTCGAGAGCTTGTGAAAGAGAGAGGGTATGAGACAGCTCAGCTTTGGTTTAAAAGAGTTAAAAAATATTTGTTATCAGTCATGACTTAACGGGGGAAAAATAGAGCAGACACTGAACATGAATGAAGCTTTCTAGTGCGCATGTGTCGACCGCCTGCGTTCGTATACAACTTCAAATGGAGTATACTTTGAAAGGCTACGTGTTCGACTGTACGCATACGCTAGCTTACGCGTACAAAAACGAAGTATACTTAGGCCTTGAGTAATTAATGACAGAATTTTCATTTTTGGGTGAACTATCCCTTTAATCATCCATCACAAGGAGTAAAACCAAAGAATATAGTTCTGATGTGCAGAACAAGATTGTTGAGCTTCACAAAATAGAAAGTGGCTGTAAGAAAACAGCTAAAGCATTTAAAATCCCCATTTCCACTATCAGGGCTATAATTAAGAAGTTCCAATCAAATAAAGATGTTACGAATCTGCCTGGAAGAAGATGTGTGTCTATATCATCCTAATGCTCGGTGAGAAAGAGAGTTTGAGTGGCCAAATACTCTTTAAGGATCACAGCTGGATAATTGCAGAGATTAGTTGAGTCTTGGGGTCAGAAAGCCTAAAACAAAAAATATTAAACAGCCCCTACATCACCACATGTTGTTTGAATGGGTTTTAAGAAAAAAACTTATGGCTTATCCAAAAACAAACTCAAGCATCAGGCACAACTGGAACTTCAAACAGGACTGAATGGTCAGATGAAACCAAAAAAAAAGAGAGGTTTTTGGCAGCAAACACTCAAGATTGGTTTGGTGCAAACAGGGATAAAAAGAAACCCCATGCCCAAGGTTAAATATACTGCTGGATCTTTAGTATTGTGGGCCTATTTTTCTGCCGGAGGTCCTGGACATCTTGTTCAGATTCATGGCATCATGGATTCTACCAAATACCAACAGATAATAAATCTAAACCTGACTGCCTGTGTTAGAAATCTTATAATGGGCCGTGGCTGGATCTTCCATCAGGACAATGATCCAAAACAAACATCAAAATCAACACAAAAATGTGTCACTGAGCACAAAATTAAGCTTCTGCCATGGCTGACCCAGTTCCCTGACCTCAACCCTATAGAAAATGAGTGAGATGAACTGAAGAGAAGAAGCACCAACATGGAGCAGGGAATTTGAAGGATCTGGAGTCATTCTGGATGAAGACATAATAACTGTATGAATGGTATGTGTGAATGTATCGATCTCTTGTCAGGTGTTCACCTCCTCATCAATTCATCAGGTATTATAGTAGAAAACTCAGAAGTATTATCTTGGGAATAGGATGTTGCAATAATTGGGTGTCAATAATTGTGGCCAACATGAACTATAGAAAACATTTATTTCATAATGAGATCCCCTCTCCCCCCACTTTCCATTGTTTTACTTCATTGATAGGTTAGAATTTTGTGAATTTTTGAATGAAACATCAAAAGGATAAACAATGCAGATTTATTTTCAGAATCACTTTTGCTCATATTCACCAAGGGTGCCAATATTAGTGGAGGGCACTGTATATATAAACTACATGGTGAAATATATCCCTACCGTGAAATAAAATGAGTGATACTGTGAAACAAAATTCTGGTCATACCACGCACCCCTAATTGAATGTATTACTGTCCAATTTAAATCTAGAGACAATATTATTTGTCCATTTTAATACAGTGTAGTTCATGTCGGCACAAATAGCCTCACGGGCAGCACACCGACATATAGTACTGTTGCACCGTGGGCAGCCCGAGTCCTGTCCAATCAAAAATAAAGGCAAAAATGCCAAAAAAAACCCTTGCTTCTTATAGCAGATTAGGACAGATTTTATTCCTCAACGCATTTTTGTGTCATGTTTGGTGAGGATGCTGCATCAGACCTGAAAGTGCTGAATCTGAAGATGATCTACTTACCGTGATTGTTTTTTATATGCGTGCGAAGAGAAGCTGAATGAGTGAAACTCTTCCCGCATGCAGTGCAGTGATATGGTTTCTCTCCAGTGTGAATCCTCTCATGTGTTTTCTGGTCTCCTGACTGACTGAATCTCTTGTCACAGTGTGAACACTTGTAAGGTTTCTCTCCAGTGTGGATCCTCTGGTGCCGTTTCAAATCTGCAGCTGTAATAAAAGTCTTCTCACACTCAAAGCACATATGATCTCTCACACCAGTGTGTATCTTCTGATGAACTTTTAAACTCTTTAGTTGTGAAAAACTCTTTCCACAGAAAGAACATGAATGTGGTTTCTCCTTTGAATGAACTTTCAGGTGACTCTTCAGGCCTTCAGCCCTCAAAAATGTTTTTCCACATTGATCACATTCATGCAGTTTCTCTCCAGTGTGGATGATCATGTGGTCCTTAAGGGTTGATGATTGTGTGAAACTCTTCTTACACTGATCACATGTGAACGGTTTCTCTCCAGTGTGGATCCTCATGTGATCCTTCATACTTTTATTGCCTGCAAAACTCTTTCCACACTGAGCACAGGTGAAAGACTTCTCATCTCTTCTCTTCTTTAAATCATTCTGTTTGGTTTGAGAGCGACTCAAAGGTTTTTCTCCAGTTTTGACATTATGTTTCTCCTCCTCTTCATTCCGTTCTTCGTTCACCTCGTTTTCTTCAATCAACTCTGAAATTAAAGTAAAATGTTTCATTTTTGGTAAATCATAAAAACATTGTAGACTATGTAGCACCGCTACATATTAATATTGAATTTATGTCAGTGTGTTATGTAAGAATGGAAATTGTATTAAGATTATCAAGTTGTATATCTTGATTACTAATACTATGATGTTCTTTTGACCCATTCTCTATAATGCTGTGCTGGACTAATGTATTATTTCCTGTTTTCGTTTCTTCTTGTCTGGTGTTTTTCTTTATGAATGATGATTTCGTATGTATATAAGGGAGTAGGAACTAATGTATGCAGCGTTGTGTTTCCTGGGAACTTTTCCAATCGACGGACCTCTAGTTCACCAGGTGGATGTCCTTGTTTGAGGCTAATGCCTCGCTGGCAGGATTTACCTGTGTTTTTTTGGAGCGTTTCGTGACTGTTTGGATCTTTTATTACAATGCTGCACCAAGGACTGGGGACATTTGTTTGGGACTAACCAAATTCGCGGTAAGAGATACGCGATTCAGCTGTTTGTGCAGATATTATGAGGACTATTTTTAAATACGAAATGGTGGACTTTGTTCATGTGGGGATGAGTGAGATGCATTCTGGTTGTTGGTATAATACACATCTTTTTGCATAGGAAAATGACTGAACTGTTTTTCTCTTTATTGATGTAACATCTCTGAATTTGAGAGTGTTACAGCACCAATCCCATGTTTCTATAGTGATAACTATTAAATATATGAAATCAACTCCACAGGTTTATAGAAAGTGCCCCTATTATTTACTGTTTTTTATATTTATTATTTTTGCACAGATCTATATATTTTTTTCTATTACAACAAATCAAAATCTGATAAACTACTTGAAGCTTTATATTCTTATTGTTCTTCAGCCTCATTGATGAAGGATCAAGAATAAACACCAACCTGTTTGTTCTTCAGTGTGTTTCATTCTGCAGGGTTCTGGATCTCTCATGTTCTCTCTGTCCTTCAATAAACTCTGTCTCTGCCGATTTCTCTTCTTCTTGATGCTTTGATGCTCGTCTTCACTTGTAGACTGCATTTATTGCTGAACTCCAGAGGGAGGAGCTTCACTGAAGGTGTGATTTTGATCGCTGTACAGTAAGATTAGCAGATCTGTCAAAATCAAATTAAAAAATCACTAATTCACATATATTAAGTATTTATGTTTATCTATCTAGCTATTTAGTAAGATGACCTAGGGCTGCTTGATTATGGCAAAAATCATAATCACGATTATTTTGGTCAGTATTGTAATCACGATTATTTAACACGGTTATGAGTGGGTCCAACACTTTATATGAGTGATTAATTTAAAGATGGCAATAAAAAAAAAGATACAAATGAAACAAACTGCTTTTTTTTTTTTGCAAAAAAATAAATAAATACTGAATACTTTTATGCAAGTCTAAAGTATTCTAACAGCCTACTAACAGAAATTTAATAGGTTAATTGAATGTAAAGAATGTAATGTAAGAATTAAAGTGCTCCTATTAATGGGTAATGAAAGGTTCATATTTTGGTTTTGGGAGTCCCCAACAACAGATTGACATGCATGCAAGGTCAAAAAAAACTTTCATTGTGTTATAATATGCCTTTATTTTTACCATATTTGCTCAACGACTCCCAAACAATTCGGTCAATGATTCATTTTTCCAAACCCCTCCTTTGATTGGTCGATTTCATTCAAAGCAGTGTTTGTGAGCTTTTACCGCTGCAAAAGCGGCACCTAGTGGCAAAGAATGAATTTGCATTTTCATTCAGACCAACGTGAAAATCCAAGTTTTCCCAGGTCTGTGCACGCAACAAGTGGGCGGGCAATATGCTAATGTTTCATTTTGACGTCAACATGAAACGGCTTGGGATTTGTTTTAAAAACGACTTGTTTCAATGACTCAGAGTCGACGCTTTCTTTTGAGAGACAATAACTTTATACACAGTGCACTTTCAGATTTAAAACTTTGAAGGATGTTTTCATTCACTTAGAGCTGTGTTACACACTGCATAAAAGGTCATTTTCAAAAATCCATTATAGGGGCACTTTAAACATGCTTTGTTTCTTACTAAAACTACAAAAGTCCTTCATTGAAGAGCAGTGAGTGATTTTTCTCTTTGTATTTTTTATGTTTGATTAATATTAAGCACAGAGGCGGCAGAAGGAATATTACTTGTTGTCGCTTTAAGAGCTGCATGGATCCAATATATTGTTACACATGTATTTTCATTCTCAACTGTTTACGTTCATTTAAGACATAACTGACGAAAGTTTACATGAATAATCACCAAGCGCAGCATTTTGACATTTTTGCGTGTATTTGGCCGTTTAGCGGACTGGGGCGCTATAATCGTTTTATCTCGATTATACTATTTTCATACTCGTTTGAAGCCGAAATCGAAATTGAAACTGAATTTTGATTAATTGCACGGCCCTAAGATGACCAGAATATGAACATAACACGCATAACTTTTTCTTCCATCCCGCAAAAAGCTTAATGTGGCATTACGGACTAAAATGAAAAAGACCAAATTCAGTATACATGATTGTCTTCATCCATTAAGCTACATTGTTTTATTTTTAATAATTTCCTATGCGAATAAAACATTTAACATGCAATTTAAAGGTGCCATAGAATGGAAAACTGTATTTACCTTGGCATAGTTGAATAACAAGAGTTCTGTACATGGAAATGACATACCGTGAGCCTCAAACACCAATGTTTCCTCCTCCTTATATAAATCTCGTGCAAACAAAAGACCACTGAACAATTTAATATATTGTATCAATGCATTCTATTTCACCTTTAAACGCATTGCATTCCGTGCTCGTCTGATTGCCTGTATACTCTGGTCCTTTTAATACCACTTTCTTAATGAATTTCTTAACGCGAATTCATATCTGCTTGCCTGTATACTCTGCATCAACAATAAGACATAAAATTGCTGTAGACCGCTTATTGCAAAGCTTTGCATTTTGCATTTTGTTTATTACAAAATAAAAGCCCCCCAAAATTCTCATATAAAGGGTATTTTGCTGAGCATTTCAGATAGCTCTAAAAAGGAAAGTCCCTTTTACCACAGACTAGTTTCACTTCAGATTGATAGTAGACCTTCTCAGACTGTCACTCACCCAAAATCAGGTAAGTCTGATGTTGCATTACAAAATAAAAGCCCTCCAAAATCTCGTATAAAGGGTGTTTTACTTGCCATTTACTTGAAATGAAATGCTAAGTAAAACACCCTGTATATCGGGCTTTTTATTTGTAATGCAACATCCAGACTACCTGATTTTGGGTGAGTGAAGATCTACCTCAATCTGGTGAGTAGTCTGTGAAGCCAAAGCCACGCGCTATCTGAAATGCTCAGCAAAATACCCTTTATATGAGAATTTTGGGGGGCTTTTATTTTGTAATGCAACATCAGACTTACCTGATTTTGGGTGAGTGACAACCTGAGAAGGTCTACTATCAATCTGAAGTGAAACTAGTCTGTGGTAACAGGGACTTTCCTTTTTAGAGCTATCTGAAATGCCAAGCAAAACAGGTTGGATATGAGATTTTGGAGGGCTTTTATTTTGTAATTCAACATCAGTTATTTTGATATCATTTTGTTTGAACCTTAATTATTAGGCTGTTACTTAACAATTTTAGACAATTTAATTTTATAAGGCCTATTTTAAATAATATTTTTTAGAGATTATTATAATAATATTACAGACAGTTAATCTGATATTACTTTATTAATTAGTAAAATTAATTTTCTTAATATATATTACCCTTACTCTTATTTCCCTGTTCTTGTTTGTATGTATAAGTTAAGCAGTAAAAAAGAAAAAGAAAAAAATTGGCTGAGTGAACGCAGGCGAAAGACCGGCGGAAGATCGCCGTAATGCACTGTATATGCGCGCACAACAAAACAGCGCGGCGGCTAGATTGACCATGCATTTCGGAGTGGCGGCTGGCTTGACCGCAGTAAAGAAATGCCCTGCTGCAAAGCTACATTACAGTAGCCTAAATATGTCAGCATTTCGATGTTTTAAGTAAGATCACATGATACTATATAGCCTATACAGTATACATAATCATATTAAGCTCGACGGTGACATCAATAATTAAAGTTCAACATTCAATAACGCTAATATTATCACTCTATAAATTTAACACACAAGCTTTAATGTCCGCATGACTTTAGTTTCCTGTAATGTTCCTTTCAACTAAATCATACACTCCAGAACAGGCGCATAAATGTTTTATCCGAGGAAAACAATTTAAAAATAACCTCGTAGGATGTTGATTAAACAAACCGTGTAAAGTGTTTAAGGATGTGTGAAATATCTGAACTGCTCTACTCACCTCAGAAGACACAGCAAGCGCGCGCTGACTGAATGAGGAAGGAAACTAGTGGTGACGTCATGAGGGCGATGCCAGTATAACGGTAGTTTACCAAAACGCGCCAAATACTGCTCACAGTCACAAGGACAGAACATTTGTGATTGTATACAGTATACATATCTATATATCATCAGTACATATTTGTAATATATATCATTCAATTTCAGTCAAGTGTAGGGTGAAAAATAATTTATTAGGTAGTTAAAAGCTTTATTTATGATATTTAAAACAAACAAAAAAAAGTCTAAAAAGCAATCATAGCAGTTCATGGCTTTCAGATATATGCAAAATTATGAACTGATTCATTCTTGAGGCTAGTAACATCAGTAGACAATAAAAGTTATTAATAAAAAATAGAGTATTGCGTTTAATATGTAATTACTTGAAAATGAATGAGACTGATCTCTCTTTATTGATTTAGAAGCAAGCCAGAACATCCTGACAGAAGAAAAGAAGCAAAAAAATGACCTTTAGCTTCTGCTTCTTCAGGTCATTTTGCAGTCTACATTACAAAAAAAGTATTTTTTTTTTTTTTTTAAATAAAAGTAAGTAAATTAACATTATGAAAAAAATCATAAAGCATAATGAAATAGATTGTGAAAAAAACCGATGCACAAGAATAAAATATTTAGATGATCTTCTTTGGGAAGAAACTTCATCTTTGAGTTCATCTGAATCAACTTGCTGTCCAATTAAAATGTAAAAAAAAAAAAAACATTATTTGTGTACTGTAATATAGTACATCATGTCACTTGTTAAGGCTGATTAAGACAGATTTACAAAATATATTTTATAGCTCAATTCAGAGGCATAGCTTCTGGGTATACAAGGAATGCACGAGCATATGGGCCCATGCAGGCAGATTGGGGACCCACCGAGGGGGATATTTTCATTAAAATGAAGGAACAAATTCTTAATTTGTGGCCATGATAAATCTATATTTTTGTCTGCATGTAATATGCAGGGCTCCATAATTTCTTGCATGCATTTATATATTGCTGCCGTAGAATTGTAAAATTTAAGTACATGCAAATGCTGCAGCCAAATAAAATAATAAAATAATTAATTTAAAGAAACTGTGTAAGGTTGGTAGCTAGCAGCACAGCTTTAATTCTCGTTATTTCATTTTAATTCTCTTCTGTTACTGTGGCTTCAGTGGATCACTCATTGTCAAATCTGAATCTATAATTAAAAAAAACTACTGTATGTATTTCATGATAAAATGGACAGAACTTGTAAGATGAGATTTTGTGTTATAATAAAAGCAACAAAGCTTATCACAATTATTGGGTGGCTGGTTCACTACAAATAATTAATGTACTTGAGAATGTTCTATATTTTTTCCAAGCATTTATAGCAGCATTCAAACAGCTTATGAATAGTCACGTAATGTTATTTACCTCAGAAAACACAACAATACGGGTTTTTTTAATATAAATTTATTTATGAAGCATGCTGGGTTGTTTTTACTTATTTGTTTTTACTTGTTTTTGTTTTTTTTGTACTGTCTATGTGATAGCTTGTGTTTGTTATATGATGCTACTACCCTACTTGAATTGCCCCTTGTGGGATTAATAAAGTTGTTAACTTGAGTTGGAGCCCACTTTATCCAATAGCATTTTCTTTGCGTATGGCCCCAGGGCGGACTTACTACACCACTGGAATTTGTGTGTCATGTTTGGTGAGGATGCAGAATCAGACCTGAAAGTCCTGGATCTGAAGATGATCTACTTGCTGTGAATGTTTTTGTATGTTTGTGTAGTAAATGTTTGAGTTAACCAGTGTGAATCCTCTAGTGCAGTTTCAAATCTTTAGCTGTAATAAAAGTCTTCTCACACTCAAAGCACATATGATCTCTCACACCATTATGTATCTTCTGATGTAGTTTTAAACTTTGCAGATGTGAAAAACTCTTTCCACACAAAGAACATGAATGGGGTTCCGACTTTGAATGAACTTTCAGGTGATTCTTCAGGTGTGAAGCTCTTAAAAATGTGTTTCCACATTGATCACATGGGTGCAGCTTCTCTCCAATGTGGATGTTCATGTGTTTCTTAAAATTTCCATTGTGTGTGAAACTCTTCCCGCAATGATCACACTTGTACGGTTTCTCTCCAGTGTGAATCCTCTCATGTGATTTCAGATCTCCTGAATTACTGAATCTCTTGTCACAGTGTGAACACATGTAAGGTTTCTCTCCAGTGTGGATCCTCTGGTGCCGTTTCAAATGTTGAGCTGAAAAAAACGTCTTCCCACACTCAAAGCACATATGATCTCTCACACCAGTGTGTATCTTCTGATGAACTTTTAAATTCCCCAGGTCCGAAAAACTCTTTCCACACAAAGAACATGAATGTGGTTTCTCCTTTGAATGAACTTTCAGGTGATCCTTCAGGCTTGAAGCCCACAAAAATGTTTTTCACATTCATGCAGTTTCTCTCCAGTGTGGATCCTCATGTGAACCGTGAGAGTATATTTGGTTGCCAAACTCTTTCCACACTGAGTGCAGGGGAAACTTTTCTTCTCAGTAAAGAAACTCTTTCAGTCTGTGAGCCAGTTTTTCGCTGGGTTTGCCAAGATGATGTTTCTGCTCTTCACTTGCCTCATTCTCCTCCATCAGATCTGAAATTAAAGTAAAAATGTTACAATATAAATAAATCAGAGAAATGTGAAGTGAAAGCAGACTATGCAAAATTATGACCATTTTTGTGAAATAGATACAGTGATCTATATTAAAAAAAAAAAATATGTACACAAACTTAACGTTTTTGTAGTGAGAACTATTCAATGTTTGATCAACTCCACAACTGGCTATGCCGAGTTCACACTGCACGATTTTAGCCCCATTTTTCACTTGCAGACAGGTTTTGTGAAATCGCCGACAAATGCACAAAATCAGAGGCAAATCGGTGCTCGTTCACACGAGTGACAATCACGCAGTGTGAATTATCAAAGACATGATCTGAGAGCATCGCTGGCGCCCGTGAAATATTTGGCATGCTAAATATCTGGACCTGTCTGCAATTCACAATCCTGCTGTGTGAAATGAGTTCTGACTGAAAACACATTGGTGACGACCTACAGCCAATGAGAGAGCATGATACAGGGCAGCGGGAAGTTCGGGGAGGAGTTATATGAAACGTAGTTTATGGCCCAGTGTTGCCAATCAACTATTGCCGCCGGTTGTTTATCATGTCCGCAGGTTGAAGCGACCCCAATAAAGTGAAATTTAGCCCCTGGAATGCGAACTGTACCAGGAGAACCCCGCCAAAAAGAAATGTGTATTTTACCCCCCCCATACTCGATTTTTATTGGGAGACCCCCCTTGAAACACAATTGGGCTATTTTTGGGTTAGTTTTGAGCAGCAATTAAGAAACTTGTTGAAAACCACATATGTTAAGTTAGGTATAACAGGTTGGGATGCTGGTTTATGTTTGTCCTTTGCTGGTTTATGTTGGTCCTTTTGTTGGTTTATGCTGGTCCTTTGCTGCCTATGCTGGTCTTTGCTGGTATTTATGTTATCCATTAGGTTTATGCTGGTCCTTTGCTGGTCTTAAGCTGGTCGGACCAGCACATGACCAGTAAAGGACCAGCATAAACCAGCAAAGGACCAGCATAAACCAGCAAAGGACCAACATAAACCAGCATCCCAGCTTCAAAACATACCTAACCAGCATATGCTGGTTTTTTCAGCAGGGGCAGGGAGTTTTTTTAGAGAAAACCTGGCAACCCTGCACCAGACAGAGTTGTCGGCGATTCTTCCTGTTGTAAAGTTACGCAGTGTAACCTCCTGTCGCTGATCCATCGTGCAGTGTGAACACAGCAACAACTGAATGCTACCCCAGATAGTCGTGTAATGTGTGAAAACAACGGTGATGCGATGTCTTTGAAAATCGTGCAACGTGAACTCGGCATTAGGTGCACAAGATGGCGCCTGTGAGCTTCAGCGATGTTAGTGTGTGCATGTTTTGTGACATTCGCATTTGTTGTAACTTATAGAAACTTAAATATGAAACTTGACCAGTAGTGTTAATTTCGTTAACAAAAACTATGACAAAAAAATGTTAGTTGACAGGCTTTTTTCCCATGACGAAGACAAGACAACAATAAGATCAATAAACAATAACTATATCAACATGCAATTTTGTTGACAAAAAAAGACGAAATTAAAATGTATTAAAAAAAATTTTTTTTTAACCAAAATCCTCTTTTTATTTTCGTCAAAAAAAGGAACAAAATGTTATTGTTATATGTCATTGGACTGCTCTACACACAGAGGTGGGTAGATTACTTATAAATTGTAATCTGTTACTGATTCCAAATTAAATGATGAAAATTATAGTTAGTAACGTAATACATTACACATTTTAGGTAATCTAATCAGACTACTTTTAGATTACTTTTGACCTAACTTGATTTAAATAGGATAATCTTCTATTATATTGACATAAAAATACAAAGAGTAAAAAATATTCCATTTGTTGTTATTAACAACATGAAGTGCATTAAACATTACGTCAAAGTTTCCCAAACTGGGGTTTGTGACTTTAATGAAAAGCTAATAATTAGTGCTGTCAAATGATTAATCGCAATTAATCGCATCCAAAATAAAAGTATTTGTTTACATAATATATGTGTGTGTACTGTGTAGCTATATTTATTATGTATATATAAATACATACAAATGTTTCGAAGCGTATCACGAATCATTTGATTTAGATCGGGACATCGGAGCAGGTTCATGGCATGTTTTTATCCCCACCAGGGATAAAAATAATTCAGCAGAGGCAGGGATGCATAAACCAGAGCATCCCAGAGCAATCCCACCCATCCCCCCCGGCAAACCGTACCCTGTATATTTTATATATATATATATATATATATATATGTCATAGTCATAGTTTTCTCCTGAAATACATGAAAGTAAGTAAGTGGCCAGTTAGCTGGGAGAAGAACAGTAAACTTTATAGTAACCCACACAAGGTGTATTTGACAGGAATAAAACACGTCATCCATTAATTGAAAGCATTATTGCTGCTTTCCATAGAAATCAGTGTGTAGCCTGATCAACAAACTAGATGTCTTTTTTACCTAATTGAAGTGTATTTAAATGTCTGAAACCTAAAATAAACTTTATTCGGTTGAAAACCCTGAACAGTTATGAAATAGCCTATGAAAAGCACTGAACGTGTCTTTCCTTCTTTTTTTTTTCCTGAGCTTGTCTTTCTCTGACTCGGCGCCAGCCAAAGTGTGGCGCGTCAAAGGGTTAAAATCTGAGGGTCAAAGGGTTAAAATCTACCGTGTTTTGGGGGTGGAGGGGGGACAAATTCAACATGGGGTTTTGTGACTGCTGATCAGATCAGACCAGACCATCCCAAGTTTGTAAATGACAGAAATTCTTCTTTTTTTTCCTTTTTTTTTTTTTGTGGCATCTAAATTAACATTTGTAAATAATAGTAAAAAAGTTATATACTGAAAGTACTTTTTTATATATATATATATATATATATATATAAGTAATTACAAAATAACTTCATTTCAACATCAGAAAAACAACAAAAGTTTAGTTAATTAGCATAGCCTAGGTAGGGTATCCAGGGCCGGATTTAGGCATTCTAGGCACGTGCCTATGCTCCTTCGTCCAGGGCGGCCCAAACACAATGAAGAAATATATAATATTTTTGTTATACTATGGGCTATCTGTCTACAACAGTAAAAGAACCAAAACCCCAGAATACATTGAGCAAATAAATATAACATATAATATAGGGTAAAAAATGACAAACAATTACTATGTTTTCCACCTTTTTTTATGTACGGAAATCACGCTTTCTTTCTCCTGTTCTCTCTCACAGACGCACACACAGACACTCACTCACGCAGAGATGTGGACAGAAAGTTGTCATCACTGCCCCACAAATTTATCAGTAAAATAGTTTAGCGTCTGAAAAGTTACATGACATTTCTCAGTAGCTAGGTTCTTGAAGCAGTTCAACTTAAAGATTCACTATTAGTAGACTCTGCTGCTGAACACTGCTGAGAGACGCACAGACACAGCTGTTCATACATGCGCTCTCTCTCTCTCGCTCTCTCTCTCTCTAAAAACTTAATAGCCTAACTGCATTAGACTGCATTAATAACTGCATTAACCTGCATATCTATGGCTCAAGCCTCTGTTATAAGCCCTAAAATGATGTTTTGTAATTTGCAACGGAAGGTTTGGGACGAGGTGCATAAGAAATTAGTTCAACACACAAGATTCAGGACGGAAACATTACAATTGTCTTAAAATAAATCATCTGAACAATGTCAGGTGTGGTTGTATGTGTGTGTGTGTGTGTGTGTGTATATATATATATATATATACGTGGTTGTATAAAATTATTAGAGAAATAATGCACTCCCGAATGGCATGGTCTTTCTCATTCTCAAACAAATTTGATTTTTATTGACTGAACGCAAGCGCTTATTGCAACAGAAAACACTGTAACGGTTTCCACTGATTATGAAATATTTTTGTTTGCTGGGGTGGCAATATATTAAATAGTGAAGGGGGCCCAAAAATGTGTTTTGCCTATGTCATGATAAGAGGTAAATCCGGCCCTGAGGGTATCTTTTTGTTTTAGCAAAGTTCATGTTTGAACATCAAATAGTGTGTTTAATGGCCTGCTTACTGAAGAGGTTCAGCACAGTGTTCACTCTCTGTCTGTCGTTCTCTCTGAAGTCCTTATACTGCAGTATGAGTTTATGAACACATGAGCTCCTGACGGAGACACATTATCTGTGCGGCTGGATTCATTATGGTTGGTCGTTCTGTTGGGATGAGGCAAAGAGAGAATCCACTTGCCTGCACAACTTTAATTAAAGGGATGGTTCACCCAAAAATGAAAATTTGATGTTTATCTGCTTACACCCAGGGCACCCAAGATATAGGTGACTTTGTTTCTTCAGTAGAACACAAACGCAGATTTTTAACTCAAACCATTGAAGTCTGTCAGTCATATAATGGCAGTCAATGGGACCCACGGCTTTGAGAGTCAAAAATAGGGCAGTTGTCATAGGAACACACAAGGGTAACTATGGGAACGAACAAGCAGACTAAGGAAACAGGAACTAAACTCAGGAAGTGAAGACAGAAACACCAGGGCAGAGAAACACTTCAAAATAAAAGTCCAAGGACAGACACAGAGCACACGTGACAAAACTACTGCACAGTTACACACAAGATCTCTGTTCTGTGTGTTCTGTCTCTATTTTTACAGTACTAATGAAGATATTAAAGATTAAAAAAAGATAAAATACTTCCATTTAATGGAATAAAACCTGACATCCAAAACCAATATAATATAATATAACTCATTGGAACCTCCTTTACACAAAAGCACGTGTTGAGCTGAAACGTCTGTGACATATTTTCATGAATATATGTGTGTGTGTGTGTGTGTGCGTGTGCATGTGCATGTGTGTATATATATGCTGTTTGTTCATTCTTTTGACCCTTAAAAGATCAACAGAGCAGCTGCCAATTTACCAAAGGTTGAATTTACAGAACAGGTTTTTGCAGGTCATTTACGGGAAATTGACAGCAGCTCTGTTTCTTCATTAGACACTGAACTTTGAGTCTTTGATTCTTTGTTACATTAATTCAAAAGATTTGATTTACATTTGATGTATAAAATGCATTAAAATAGTTACTTCAAACATAAATATTACTAGCTATACTGTTAGACTGTAGATTGGTGAACTGAAGTGTCAGTTTATGTATAAAACAAATGCAAACAGAGCGACTGAGGGAGCGAGCGGTTTGGACTCTGAGGGTGCTGGAGGTGGGTATAAATCTGAGCGGCTGCAGGTTCACAGACGCTCA
>JAFVLL020024461.1:0-67127 GCA_021397915.2 Tor tambroides | reverse complement strand
GGCTTGATGCGTACTGATCTCTCCCGGTCCAGTTTCTCTCTTTATTCTGGGCCAGGACTGTTCAGCGTTCCACAATTGCTTCCCAAATGTTATTGGATGAGACAGAGACACGAAGCATTTGGAGGAAGAACAGGCCTCGCCAGCTGCGATAACAATGTATAATTTAATCCAAGACTGTGTACCGACCCTCTGTAGACCTTCAGCCACTCCTCCTAGAGTCTTTGCATTATTCAAGCTAATGGTGACCCTGAAATAGAAAAACAGCTTCTTATCTCTTAAAAGTTTTATAGCGCTGAGCTCTCAGAGAGTGGGAGGCAGGCACACGATGCAACGACGGAGCATGAGGAACCGAGTAAGTGACATGTTTGCTCTAATGCAAACTGAAGGATGTTTTTGGCCTAGAGACCGTCAGCCTCCAGCGGAAGAATCCCATTGGATGAAAAAGTGAGATAATTCCTTGAGGGATCTTCTCGCTGGTCTCGGTCCAAGCTGAGCTGGTGATGTTTAAGTCTAATGACATGATTTGGGTTGTGACATCATTTGAGGAACAAGGAGGAGGGTCATTGGACACTGTTTATCCTGTAGGGGGGATTTAAACAGGATCATGGAGCAGCGATGAAGTTCTGAAGCCAAGTCTTAGACGTATCAAAATAATGACAACTTCAACTGCTCTTGACTATAATGACAAGAGGCACTCAAAAATAACTCAAAGCAAAAATAAAACAAAGATATTTAAAGAGGTCACGGGAAGGGTTTAAATAACTCTAAAGCCAGCTGACATGCACCGCATAATCTTTTTAGGAGCAAAAAGTGAAACTAAAGCACTTGTTACCAAAAACAGCATCTCAGCCCCGCAGTACCGCATAGCGAGAAATCACACTTTATTAGATGGCCAGCTTGACCATCTGTGGGTACATTGCAAAGTCCATTGGGTTCATTGTGATGCTGTTCATAACTAAATATATGTACTTGCATATACTTATCTTAAGTGAAATATATATAAACATTCAATGCCAGTCAAAAGGTTTGACTGATCACTCCTCAGCATGACACACAATTTAAGATATCTTTCATGTCCACTGCACACCAGTGCATAAGGAGTTGCACACCAAATTTTAATAAATAGTTATTTTGACTTGACTTAGCAAGCACCACTAATTAAAAGAAATGAGTATGCATGTCCAAACTTTTGATTGCTCTAAACCCTTTGGGACTAATATTAGTGTGTCTTTGACTCAAGAAAAAGCAAGAGAGAGAAAGAGAAGGAGAATGGAAATGAATAGAAGACAGGGGTGAGAGGGTCTTAGGCCGTAAAATCTACGTCCTCCCATCCATCAGCCTCTGCTGTCATCTCTGCAGCATAAAATCCCCCATAAAACACTGTTACTGTTGGGAACGCTCCCCACTGCAATTAGACAGCAGCTTCATTAGAGAGAGTGTGACGGAAATGGCAGCGTTCAGAGGAAGGGGCAGCGCGGGGCAGATGTGCTCTGATCATAGATTCCAATCTGGACAAATATTTCTTCCCTTCTGTCCATCAAGACCCAAAATAGAATATAACATGGTGTTTTCAATGATGAAATACGTCCAGAATGAATAATAGCTATATGTGCCAGTTAAACTTCAGTCAGCAGATCAGATCTCTCATGAACACACACTATGAAAATCTCCTTCATGTTAAACTGAACACTTGGCATCAATACTTGGTCAATGCTGGTGAATAATCAACTAAAAGTAGTGCAACATTCATCAGAAGCATGACAATAGCACTTGTAGCTTCTTAAGCAGCAAGCTAGATTTTCAGCAATTAGCTGTGTAGGATGACAAAATGCTACACGGCTATTTTTATTGTCAGTCTGTGTTGCTCAAATAGATTTACAGCCAAAGAAACAGAGTCAATAAGCAAACAAAAGTGAAACAAAATGATCAGTCTCAGAGAAACACAAATTAAATATTGCATCCTAAGTGTCAATGTATTTAGCTATGTGTTAGCAACTAGTTGTTTAACAACTTAAAAACAGAATAGCTAAATGCTAAAAGACAATGCCTCCTGACATGGTGACAGTTTAGTTAGCTACTTTTTTTAGCAACTAGCTTCAAAAGAGTAGCTTGACTGTAGTTTACCTTAATAACAGTAGTATGTTGATGCTTGCCAAAGCACTATAGCTTCAAAATAACTTTGCGTGACTATGGTGCATGCTTTAGATATGTTGGAGCCTAGGTGTTTACACTAGTAGTTTAGGTTTGAAACTGGCTAACGTGTCCCGATTCTATCCCCACTCTCTTCACAATAATTTAATGCATTCTCCACCGTATCTAATAAAAAAAGCAGCAAAAGCCCCAAATACAAAAAGATTGAATACTTGGCAAAACTGTGATAAGCTGAAAATTGCACCCAAATCTGTCACCCAAAGCTTCCAAAAAAAAGAACACTGTTCATTTTAGTGATAAATTTCCCTTCTTTTGAGGTGTGTCTGCGTTGTGTATGTACATGCGAGCATATCAGCACCCCATAGACCACCACACTTCAGCTCCCTGGAGAGACATTATTACCAGTTATGAAAGCAGCGGTCTGGTTGGGGCGCTCTGTCGAGATGTTGCGACATTGACAGTGAGGGGAGAGAATAATTGAATGTGCCATTGTTGCGCGGCACTCTGCAAGCGCTCTGTGCGGCAGACTGTTCAGAGGAACAGAGAAATTATTATTCTCCCGTGCACAGTTGGTATCACTTGTCTCGCAGGCACATAATGGTGAGCGTTGAGACATCAGTGAAGCACAGGCCCGCGAGAGAGCCTGAAATCCATTTCCACACGAGCAGCAAGTTGTGAGAATTGTTAATTGCTTCCCTGATTCTAGCCGCTCTAAAAATCTGGCCACCCAGGACCCCAAGACTCCCAAGTCGGAAAGGATCGCGAATTGGGATCCATAAGCGAGACATTGCTTTTCCTCATTAGTCTCCAGGCAGCAGTAGTGACTTGCATGAAGGTGCTCCTTGGTCACAAGCAGACGGAGGCCTGAAGGGAAAATTACACTTCTGAGCTTTGGGTTTTATGTTCATTTTCATGGACTAGTTTCACCACGAGGCCAGACAGCCAAGTGCATTATAATTCAGGTACACTTCTGAGGGTGTGTCTCAACGTCTCCTCACAGTGGGCAGCCTAAAGGGCCTCATGCGGTCCAGCGTTTACCATATGGAGGGGCTGCATTTCAAGGGTTCGGTGACCTGAACAATAGGAAAGGGAAAAAATATCTGGTGGAAAAGGCAGCGGTGGATATTTCCAGGCTGAGTTTGAAGCGAATGCTGGGTTATGGTGTGAAACAGATGGAGGGTGACACTGAGTGGGTTCGGTTTGCCCTCTAAATGCCATGCCCCTCAGGTGGCCCAGGAGAATAAACCTCTATTAGGACGGAGAGATTGACTGACACATTCAAATTTTGTGAGGGCATAGCTGCGCAAGAGTGTGTGTTTATGTCAGGGAGAGAACGAGAGATAGCGCATGAGGTCCGACTTGGCCCATGAGAATTCCCCGCTATCAGGAAGTCCATGGTGACGGTCACATTTAAATACATGGGGAGACAACATGCTTGAATTTCATTTCAGATAACCTGGGAGACCGCGCAAGCAGAACAGAAAAGCATAGACTTTAAGTGCAAGAGTGCTAACTGGGGCCAGGGCTACAAGGTTCTCTCCATTCAGCCCTTTCAAAAGCACTAACAAAAAGTAAAAATATTCCATGTGCTGTACTCACACACAAAATGACATATGCTAATAAAAAAATGCCATTACTGCAAAAAATATAGAAATTCTCCCACACTGCCTTGATTTGGAGAGCCTCATTTAGTCTTAAAAATAATTAACTTTGCATTGATCTTAACTCTGTGCTGTTTGGTGTCTCAGAAACCCCAAGGTTGTTTTAGTGTCGTTTTTTAACTCAATTAATGCCTACGTATTCTTTTGATTAGGTCTGAGGGGGAAAAAAAGAGTTACTTTTTAAATGTATAGCCTATATCACTGGGGTTTCTGAGACCCCAGAATCATACAGGAGGAAATGTAAGGGGGATGCAGGGAGAAATTAAGCTGAATTTGCATTGCTAGTGTTTTTCTTGGAAATATGTGACAAAATCAGAAATGCAAAGCATAAGTGAAATGAAAAATGTAAATAAACCTGCCAAAGCACTGGGATACAATTATGCTGATGTAAAATTCACTTTAAACCAAACATTTAACTAAAATAGGATATTGCATCATTTAAAAAAAAAAGACAGCAACCACTGTTACCGGGCAAATACTCTCACACACAGAGCAAACTAGCACTAGGGATTGTTCTAAGCACTCGTAATAACAGAACAGCAACAAATACTCATCCAAGCTAGGCTGATCTTATCGTATCCACAGGTAAAATTACACCTTTTCAAGTGTGTCATGAAGAGGTAATTGGGCATGCGGTGTCATCTTTACAAAGAGGAAAGCTGGAGCTGAATTCACACAGCTGTTCTGACCGTGCCCTAATTGCTCCATGGGAAGCCAATGCCCTCTATCTCACCAGAGGCCAAAGATTATAGGGATATCACATTTATTTACTTTCCCCTGAAACACAGATTATGCTATTCAGAAAGTATAGGCTAATACTGTGTCTTGTTTTCCATTTCAAACAGAAAAGAGCTAAAACTAGGGGGAGGGAGTTCAGATTACAGATGGCAACATGCTTTTCACTCAATGGAAGCTGTTCAAGGACAACATCCCTCATATTTACAAAACACAAACAGAGATCAGCCTCTTAATGTATTATCACAAATTAAAATGAAATTAAATGGCACTGCTTTTAATAAATGTATTCAGTTTTGGATTTAAAGGTCTTAGTAAAATAACGCTAAAACATTATTTTAGCATATACCCTCATGTCATTCCAAGTAGGGCTTTTCTTCTGCAAAACATGCAAAAGAGTTATCTGCCTATTTCCATATTATAAAATGTAATTGTGACAACAGCTGTCATTTGCGAAAAAAGCAGCATGGACATTCCGATAAATACCTCCTGTCATGTTTCACAGAAGAAAGAAAGTCAAATGGGTTTGGAATGATGACAGACTTTGCGATTTTTGGAGGAACCTTCTCTTTAAACATTGTCTAACTATGACAGTGTAAACAGAAATCTGTCTGACCAACTCCTGAGTCAGATTTCCAAGATTTCAAACAGATAACTCTCAACAAGACATGAGTCAGCTTTGAAGTCCATCTGACACCTGCTAAATCAGAAGAGCCAGAAGAATACACTCACCAGCTCCATCTCTGTGCGAAACAATCTAGGGTGGGGGGGACAAGGCGGGCATGCGTAGGAATGCAGACTGGAGTCGAGCACGCTGATTCAACAGGGGAGATGAGGAAAAGCCACTGCAGAGCAGTTATGGGGGAGACTCGCAGGACCGGCGACTATTTGAAGACGAGAGTCTGTAGCGCTTGAGACACCCATGGGCTTCGGATGAGCATCAGCGAGTCTTCGCCAGGAGCAGCCGCTAAGATTACCGCTCTCTCTTTAATCCCACAAAAGGGATTAGATGTTGCCTGAGAAGAGGGAGAGCAGTTCTCCCATAGAATGGGGGTCTGCTTTGAATTATTAACACTTCTCTCCAGCCTGGTAAAACAGGACTTTATAACACAATCACAGCACTGGAAACAAGGGTTATGGTTTAGCACAGCCAAACACACACAGTTCCCCCACACATGGTCATAAGGACTCCAAATCCTCAAGGGGTTTTCCTTCCCTCACCGTCTACTTCGACAGCTTTTTCCCAATAACCTCCTACAGAAGAGCACAGAGGAAGTGAAATTCTATCAGTGTGGTAGGAAAGCTTTTAGCTGAGTAGCGTCTGCACACACAACGGACAGTGCTGAGGTGACAAGAGGAAAAAACTTTATGGTGATCCATGAGAGCAATGTCATCCATCAAGTTTCAGAGCACCTCAAATACATCCTGTAAGGAAGCCAACTACAACAAGCCCAACAATATAAACTCATGATCTGACATTTAATAATAAATTTAAACAATAAAATAAAGTTCTACACAAAGGTCTCTCGAGAGGACCTACAATGTTCCGATTGCTCCTGGATACTTTCAGATCAAATCCCCAAATAGCCGGACAAACAGTAAAAACTTGAGCGTACAACAAGCGCTGACTTCCTGAAGTGAAAGAGTCTGTCCGAAACTTACCCCCCTTGTTCCATCTGCCCTTATTCCTGCCCTGAAGGGACGGCTGGGGAACGTCCAGGAAGACCAGCAGAAACAAAGTGAGTCTCACAGGGGAGAGGAGGAACATCTCCAGAGGTCTCGGGGGTCGAAGGTGAAGGTCCTTCACCTGCCCGTATTTATGCCCGCTGGAGCACAAGGGGCGCACAGAACCTGGCTTGTATGTCCGGTCATCGGTCACAGTCCAGAAGCAAGCGTGAAGTGTGCGTGTGCCTCCACCACGCTGCCGAGAGCTCCCGAGCTCTGCCCGCCTAAGAGCGCACGTGTGAGAGTGAGACCCGCTTCTCAGTCAAGCTCCATCATACGCGATCGAGAGCCTTCATCATCCGAGAGTGAGAGAATGAGCGTGTGAGAAGCACAGCGCAGCTCAGTCTTCCCTCGAAACATGCGCACGGATGCATGCACACACACGCTCCCTCTCGCTGCTGCCACCGCTGTCCAAAGCCGTCCGCTGTTTTCCCTGCAGTAGTGGATCTGTCCCAGTCCACAGTGAGAAATCTCCCACACGATCCTTCTTGTTTTCCCGCTTTGCACGCCAAAAAGCTTCACAGCGTGTGTTTGTCTATGTGGAGGAGTTTCCAGAGAGGGAAAGGAGGTGGGGAGGAAATAATAGCGTAACATGCACCGTGGGTCACAAGGGATGCGCCAGGAGAGAGGGAGAGCGAGGGCAGGACGGCAGAGAGATGCAATGTGGTGACAGCACTAATCCTGGAGCTCTGATCATAACAGACGTTGAGGCAGCGGAAGCCAGAGAGGCTCTTTAAAGACTAATAACACTCTCGGCTTCAACTCTGAGAGAGAGAGCGAGAGAGAGAGGGAGTGCAAGAGAGAGACTCTTGGAGATAAGAGTAGAGGGAGAAGGAGTGATGTTGGACACTGCAATAGTCAGCAGGTTTGCCTAAACATGCTGGTTCTCGGCTTGGGGAAAGTTAGTACCGTTAAACGTCCTCAGGGGGCTCATGCAAATGAACATTGCCTGAAACTCTCAAACACACACACACACACTTGCAAAACGCTTATGCTAAAGACTTATTTTTGCCAAGCTGCTGTCAGAGGGCGAATGCACACTGGGCTTGGGATTTTAGGGTGTGAGAGAAATGCGTGAGATTTATCATCATTTGGATTCATACAGAGCGCATAAATAACGTCTGTAGCGGCAGCAGTGCTATTAGTGATGACTCGGTTGACAGTAACAGCAAACAATGACATATGAAAACATTTCCTGTTATCTATATGAATAAGTCTCGATTTATGATGAGCACTAGATGACCTTCCTCTTTCAACCACTGCAGTGGAACTATAAATCATTTGATGTCAATCAAAATGTCTTGAATTACATTCCAAGTACAATGCTAGACTTTTTGCTATATGAATAGAAAAATGCATATTCTGATTGTACCCTTTCATCACAGTCAAATCTTACATAAAGAATAAATATGGCACTCAATCTTACTGCTTAGCTCAATGGCTAAATGATTCCCTGAGAGGCAAAATAAGTTTCTCTTCAGCTGCTTCTTTTTAAATGTCAGTGACTAGCCATTACCCATCCAAGTGCTTGAGGGACACAATAGTAAGGTTGTACAAATAGACATGAACATTCATTTACTGATTCCCATAGCAGTTATAAAAATCTGCACACTTGGGTTGGGAATCAGTTCTTATTCAAAACAGTTCCATTTAAAAAAAAAAAAAAAGCATTAGAACCAAACAATTTAAGACATTTCACTCTGTTAAATAATCTTGAATGTCTGCATTCTTTTCCCAATGCAAATGCAATGACAGAACTGATAAAACCTGACAGTGTTTTCCACACTTCAATTCAGCAGTCACTGTGCCACTATTGAATCTACAGTGCCACAGAAAAAGAAATTGTTTTAGCAGAGTTGTGAGCTTGCTGTCTCAATTGAATGTGATGAGAGAGAGAGAAAGCCTGAGCACCATAAAATAATATAAAGACAATAAGCAAACAACATTGCCTCTTTCTGTTGTATCATTCTTGCTTGTTGCAAGCAACAAACACATAGCACAACCTGTGCAGTACAATTCGCGAATGAATGACTGTGACCTGATTCTTTTTTTAATAAGTCAGTCAAAATGACAAATCACCAAAACTCACACGGAACACTAGAGATATTAGAATACTGCAATCAAAATCCAAACGTGACTACAAATTTAGTTCTCATTTGCTTTCCCTAATTGTGCACATATAATCACATAATGCAAATACCACACTGTATATATGCAATACTTTTTTTTTTTTTCATCTTGCATCCAAGATAGCCCTCTTGGATACTGGCTGATTAATAACACAGATGCACTTGCCAACTTCATGCATTATACAGACAGTGAGAGACTAACCAGCTTTTCATGTAATAAACTGAAGGGTACAGATGTGCTTGCATTATATAAAATCAATTTGAGAGTGACTGTATTCTGCACATCATAATGCTAGCCTCATCATGTGTCAAAAAAAAAAAAAAAGTCAGACAAGTTCAAATAAAGTTTGTTTAAAGCCAATATTACACTGCAAGCAAACAATCCATAGAAAAACTTGTATTCTGTCAGGACATCTGTTATGTTTATAGACATTTCTTTTAGCCCTAAAACACCGCAATGCAAACAATTCAAAATACAGATGAAACATGTGATGTTGTTGTGAACAATATTTTAAAAGTGGATTTTTAAAAAAATTTATTTGTGGCATTTTAAAATGGTAAATATATAATTTAAATGGTAAATACTATTTACTGAATAGTACTTTACAAAATAGTACTTATCTTTATATAGCAGTATATTTGCTTGGTTGCTTAAAAGTATTAGTACTAAAAGAATCATTAAGTGAATCATTAAGGAACCATAACTATTAAGTGGAATCGTAACCAGAAATATTAAACTCCTCACTCTTATCTCTAATACACACCATAATGCCCTGATTTATCCATTATTTTTAATTGGACATGGCTAATTGATACTCTGAAATTACGCAGAACCTTGAACAGTAGCTGAACCTTTAAATGTGCAATTGCATCCAATCTTCAAACACACTATCACACCTCAATTCACACAAAAGCATACGTTTCTTTTTTGGATCGTCACCTCTCTTTCAAAATTCGAAGCAACATGGCGGCCTAATTACAGCCTCGCTGAGTGAAAAAGAGCATCTGTTCCTAATGCAAACATGCTGTAAAACTGAAATGGAGAAAGATAAATCTGATCCTGAGCGAGACACGAAAAGCACCTTAATCAAGACAAACTGGGGCTGCAGGCAAACTTTTGTGGCAACTCGGCACAAGTTCAGCCGCCTCCACAGCAACACCTGAGCCAGTGACTGCATGCAAAACCAAAACGCTTTCATTTCAAATGGTCCACTGTGAACCAATCATCAATAAATGAATTCAAAACTCTGGTATAAGGTTTGGTACATGTGTGGCATGTGCTTTTGTGTTACGACTGCAAAGCTGAAGGCCACTGAACAGCTGTACAGACTCTTCAATAGGGCTTCTCAGCACCTGTACAGCACCGTGAGCCTTAGCAACACGCTATAAAGACTGGAAAGATTATGTAAGGTTTATTTGTTCACATCATCAGACTTTACTTCTCACCTCAGGACTGCCAGAGTGCACTATAAATGGCTTTTTGTCACTTTTTACAATCAAATCCCAAGCTATTGTTTTCAAAAGCATAACGTGTATGGTGACAAAACTAATGCCGTAAAAAGCCAAGGCCTTGTGATATGAGGACAAAGTCAATGCCACAGCCAATGAAAAGAGGAATAGTCTTTCTCAGCATGCTCTGTAATTTAAATAACAGCGATTGTCTGATAAATGAAGGCTTATTTGCATAAGCTGCTAATTATTGCCTTCCCAAAGCCCAAGATGGAAAATTACAATCTTAGGATGGGAAAATAGAAACGTTATCAATAAAAACTCTTGGCGCTCCAATACTTTGGAGCTCCTATGATGCTAATATAATGGGCATAAGCTCTGGTGTAACATTAACTCATAGAACGGGCGTAAATCTTGAGGCAGGATGCCAGTTAGCGCTAGTGTCGTCTATGTCAAGCCTCCCCGGGAGCCTATTTGCTTAAAGTGTTTGTAGATGGGTCTGTTACGCAAATACATTTTACCTCTTTATTTCTGCATTCAAGAACAAAAGAGAAGGAGATGAGCCATTTGGAGGATGACAGATAGACTGAGGAGAAGTGGAAAGCATAATGTTAGAACGTCAGGGGAAACACAGAGACGGGGCCCTTGGATCCATGTAGGGGTGAGCCTGACGGCTTATCGCCCCCAGACAAGAACCCCCTGGATAAACGCAGTCCGAACAGGAGCGGGGTGCAGCGCTGTGATAAGCAAGGAAGTTCGGTAAGGCAAAACACGAAAGGAAGGACAGCGAGAGGAAAAGATATAGAGAGAAATGGAGTGAATAAGCCTTAGGAAGACAGTGCCAACAGTGGCAGCAGTGCCAGGAATGCCTCACCAGCACCGCACGGCTAAACCTCTTAAAAAATTTACACATAGAAATTCGGCCAGTGTAGGTTATCAAAAGCGCATGTGTGTAGCAGCAGCGTTCTTTAATGGAAAATGCTGAAACATTAAAGAAAGACAGACGACAAACTATACGGAGAGTCTAGTTCCAGCGAGGCCTGACTCTTGATGGCTCACCATGAAATGCGCTTCAGGCACTGGAAGTAGCATGGAGAACAGTCAAAATATATCACCCGATGGCAATCTGGCTCTTTTGTAACTAGTTTCTCAGCTTGGGCAACTGCTTCACAAGATACTGGATAATCTATTTTCTTCTCTGTCTCAATAATCCAAACCCTGCGCCCACTTCTCGCACAGCGTAGTTTGCAAATCCGGACCCAATTTGGTTGTTTGTCTTTGTATGTATGACTGTTATGCAGTACTGAAATAATAATAATAATAATAATAATAATAATAATAATAATAATTATCTAGCATTGCTACCATCTGGCTCACAATTAACATTCCAATTAGAATTCGCTGCAATCTGAGCGGTGCAACTTCCAACGCAGGAAATAACTGCTGTGACAATGGCTATTATTAGCCCTGAGTATCCTGGCTTATGAATTTTAATTCTACAAATGAACTGTCCGCATACGTCACTATAAAACTGGCAAACAGAGCATCGGAAACAAAGTGGCTTTCCAAAGCAGCCGAGGGCTTATTGAAAAGTTTCATACGGCCAAACTGAAATTCAAACTATGACTCGTCCCCAGATGGGAACAATAGTGCTCATGCCTCACTGTTTCGTTCAGTCTTAATGGATTTTGTAAATCAATATACACAATGGCTTTCATATACTGTCATAATAAGAGCTTTGGTCAATGTTGCTTTTTGTTATGAGGTAGAGCAATTATATGATTACATCTTACGGGATAAAAATTCACATCGGATATACCTTTTGAAAGTGAATGATCTAACTGAACAAATTACAATTAGAGATGTCAATCAATGAAAAAAAAAAAAAAGATTGAAATGATATGATATGATATGCCAATTAATCAACCAAATGAAATCTTTTAAGAAAAGCATACAAATGAAGATAATTTACAATATTAAATTAAATTGGCAGTCAAAATCATTGAATACCACTGAAATAAGCACTTTTTGAAGCCAATAATGTATTTGTTTTAATTGCATATCATTAAACAGAACACTGTCACTGGTCTAATGATCGATTTCAGTTAAAAACATGAAGGTGAAGATTAAGATTTTTTTTAAAATATAGGATAATTAACATATAGATCAAGGGGCTTGATTAATTGCATAAGTTCTTTATAAATCACACTAATTGAATGCATTAAATTGACAGGCATAATTATAATCCATCTCTTTACTGTCCGACAGGTAGCACTGGCAAAAGTGTGTGTGCGAGACAGCAAGCGACGATATTCCCCACCACCTGACACCCTAATGCCATAAACACACAAATCTTTGTCAACAGAGCTCGCTGTGACACCTGGTACCATCACAAAAACAATATCCTCAGTGCGTGTCGTCTTACAGGAGGAAAAAAGAAATGCTGAATACCTGGAAGAGGATTGTACTGAAAAAGCTAGCACTGCATGGCTTCACCATGCAGTGACTACATGAATAAGACATCAAATCCATGATAAAATACAGAATATAACTCTAGATCCCTGAATGGCATAGCTGAAGAGAAATCTACATGCTGCCACATTGTTTACAAAACTGCAATATAATATATGCACACTGTACACAGCATATATCGCCAGGAAAAAGCGAAAAACAAAAAATAAGAGCATGTTGTAGGTCATTAAAATTCATCCTATTTGTCTTTTCCTTGAACCTCCAAAAACAATGTAGTGGCCCCCCAAAAATATTTGGATGCTTAAGGCATACTTTAGACTTCATTATTTACCAAAATATGAAACCACAAACACACATTTAAAGCAAAGTTTATTAGGTTTTAAATGATAAAACAGTAGATATAACGTTTGCAGCTTTGAACACTTGGTTGTCATAAAATTGTAGACTGATTGACCAAATTGTCCAAATACACTTTAGGGTCACTGGTTACACAGTACATGAAATAACATTCAGCTTGGTCCAGCTGTTGAAATAAACAGGAAAATAAGGCCACAATATAAATGTATAAAATTACTTTGTTGATCGACTGGCCTGCAAGAGAAAGGAACAGAAAATATGCTTGTGATTTTTTTGGCCTCATGGTTGTTGATTGATGTTTGTGATGTTTCTTTTATCCTGGTGATTATGCTTCTTTTAGGTTTAATTTGGGTAAGCGGTGTCACAAAAATATCCCCCCCACCAAAAAAAAAAAAAAAATGATATTCCAAATCAGTTGCTGTGTGGTTTGGACTTTCCTGGAGGACTGGCTGTTTGCAGTACCAAACATTCAAACTTCCTACTTTATATAGCACTTCAACCACCTGACTGGTCACATGACCCAACCAGGTTATCCTCTAGGCCTACACAAGAGGCTTGTTTGACTTCAAAGATCGGCTGCTGTCTGACAAAAGCAATGCATTCTGGTTAGAACATTTGTCCGACTTTGATCCGCCTTACGATAACATGTGCCATCAAAGTACCGCGAGAGCAAAACAAGACCAGCCGCCTAGGTCAGGCGCTGCAGTTGCTCAAAATCGGCTGCGAAAGCCTTGTTGACGACACACTTTATTCTCATTGGTCAGATTCTGTGATGACAAGCACGAGGTGTGTTGCATGTGTTTATTCTAAATTAATTTCTAATAATGCTCACAAATCTGTGTTTTTATAACAGTAAAGCTTTTTTTAATGTAGTCACACTGTTATATTGAGTCACGTTTATCAAAAACACTGATAAAAGCATATATACCCCCACTTTATTGGTATTTAAATAGCATATGTTGATGTCGAACTTTATTCATGAACAGATGGTGCTGTATTAAGCAGTAAATAAAAAGTGTTTCTGTTGCTCATAAAAACGTTTCTGAAACGTCGGTGTATTTGACAAATATTGCATTAAATTCACTTCCTCTGTGATAGAGAATGCAAACACCGCGAGAGCGTCACTAAGGGGAGGAGAAAGTGTTCGACTTGACGTCTCCGCTTTCAATTCCTTTCTTTCTTTCTTTCTTTTATTTATTTATAGAGCACTTTCACACAACTACCAGTTGATCCAAAGTGCTGTACAATACAGCTAAAAATACAACAGATAAAAAAAAACAAACAAAAAAAAAAAAAACCAAAGTACATCACAGCACAATATAACAATACAATTGACAAGGCTAGGTAAAAGCTATTGAGAGAAGATGGTTTTTAAGCCGGCACTTAAATACAGGCAAGGAGGGCGCAGCTCTAATAGAAGCTGGTAAATTGTTCCACAGACTGGGACCAGCAACAGCAAAGGCTCGATCACCTCTGCAGCGAAGCCTCGATCTAGGAACAGAGAGGAGACCAAGGTTACTGGATCTTAGGGATCTGTTTGGTTTATAGGTAGAAATTGCCTCAGAAAGATAGGACGGGGCGAGATTATGCAGAGATTTAAAAACAAAAATTAAAATTTTAAAGATAATTCTAAATTTAACTGGTAACCAGTTTAGTGAAATAAGAATGGGCGAGATGTGATCGAACCTTCGTCTGCCTGTCATTAATCTTGCAGCAGCGTTTTGGACCATCTGCAAACGCATTATAGAAGACTGACTTATACCATAGTATAATGAATTACAGTAGTCTAAACGAGATAAAACAAACAGGTGAATAATCTGTTCAAACTGTTTTACAGAGAGTAAAGATTTAATTTTTGATAAACGCTGTAAGTGGAAGAAACTTGATTTGACCACTGCGGTAATTTGTTTCTCAAAACCCAGGTTGCAGTCAAAAAGAACACCAAGATTTTTAGCACAGGGTGTAAGGTAGGAAGAGAGATGACCAAAGTGAAGGGCACAGTCTTCATATGACTTTAAACCAAACAGAATGATTTCAGTTTTGTTCTCGTTTAACACTAAAAGATTCTGCTTTAGCCATATTTGCAATTCGTTTAAACAATTCAACAGAGGTCCTAAAAATTCTTTACTTTTATGTTTCAAGGGAAAATACAGCTGAGTATCATCCGCATATAAGTGGAAGGACACTCCATATTTCTCAAAGATAGCACCCATTGGTAGCATGAATATAGAAAATAAAACTGGGGCAAGAATTGAGCCCTGAGGCACCCCACAGGCAAGTGGGTGAGAGGACGAACTATGTTGGCCAATGGAGACACTAAAGCTTCTGTTTGTTAAAAAAGATTGAAACCATTTCAATACCTTTCCTTGTAACCCAACACAACTCTCCAACCTGGAAATCAAGATAGTGTGGTCAACCATATCAAATGCAGAGCTTAAGTCTAGAAGCACCAAAGCTACAGCATTCCCTTTATCTGTTTCTATTAAAATATCATTTACAACTTTTAAAAGTGCAGTTTCCGTGCTGTGTTGAGACTTAAAACCCGATTGGAATTTTTCAAGAATATTATTTGACATCAAATGGGACTGTAGCTGGGTCAACACAATTTTCTCAAGGATCTTTGAAAGAAATGGCAAATTTGATATAGGCCTGAAATTAAAATTAAATTCCGGCCCGAATGCAAGCGGCTACTCTCGCCAACTGGTGGCAGGCTAGTATAGTTCATCTTGAACAAGCCTAAGGACTAAAATGAACAGAAAATCAGTGTTTGATTTAAGTAGTACTAAACAAAGTTGTTAATATGATAATATAATACCTATAATATTTGTAACATTTCTAATTTTTAGTTAACTATTTCTAACTAATGTTAACATAAGCAACCTACCGTATTGACCCGAATATAAGACAATGTTTTATTCTTGGAAATACATCTGAAAAAACGCGGTTGTCTTATATTCAGGGTCTAGACTTTGACATGTCAATAATACACCCACAACAATAGGTGGCGCCAAATACGTGTAAAACGAGTGTGCCATGAAATACGTAATGTAATATGTTGTAAAAAAACGCGAGTGAAAACAAAAGAAAAAGAAAGCTTACAGTGGCATGAGTCGCGACTGTCATGTCAGTCTGATGGGAACAAACTTCCTCTGCAAGTGATTTTAAAACGTAAGACAGTACGCAGATTTGAAGACTACAATAAGATTTCACTTCTACTGTTATTAAAATTTTGGTAGGCTACTAAGAGATGGATAGCCTAATTGTTATATAATTCAGATGGGCTACCTGTTATTTTTATGGTTTATCAAAAAGAGTATATTTTTAGATGTGATTGTTGGTACATTTTACCAGCCTATTTACCATACTGTCAAAACAAAAATTAAAATAGAAAAAATATGCAATATGAAAATAATTTAAGAAAAAAATGTTTTTTTTTTTTTGTTTTTTGTTTTCTCAGTAAAACAAGATTTGGTTTTCAAAAAGCCTTTTTCCAAAAGGTACATCTGGAAAAAGGGGGGTTGTTTTATAATTGTTGCTTACATTATTTTATAGCAGCATATAAGCAGAAAAATGTATATTTATTATAGAATATGTAGACACTATATAATCATTCTATTTTTCAAGACTTAAGAGATCATTTTACTTATCTATATCATTTCAAGGAATAGAAATCACAATAAAATCCTTGATATTTCCTGTTTTTTTAATGTCAGTGAGTAGCTAAAACATACTTATAATTAAAATAATATTTGTACATCTCAGCTTCTGTGAATGATTTCCCTCTCATTGTAGAATCAATGACTTGCAACAACATTTTAAGAGTAAAAAATTGTCAATACTGTGAAATATGATAACACAGTACTGCCAAGAAATGTTATTTTCATTTTTTTTCCATCTGCTACATAATCCGCCAACCACATAAAACATCCCATTCCTCGATCATCTTCCAAACATCCTCCTTTTAAAAAGACTCCAAAAGCCACTTAGATTCAGCGCAACATTCCCTTCGGATCCATATGTGTGATTACGAACAAGAAAACAAGCGATTCAATTAAATGCTGCGGCACTTGTTAAAGATGCAGTTACACCACAGCGATAAATCCAACTGCGTCAGAAGTTTGGGCAGCACAGAAGAGCCGGGCGCTGGGAGTGGCAGGCGGGCCATTGGCGGTGTTCGAGAGGCAATAAGAATCAGAATGAGTTAGTGATAGCTGTCGTAAAAAATGGCAGGACCGTCTATTTACAACCTGCAGTAAAACTGCCGCTTGTGCGATTTATGCCTACACTTGGCCCGCAACGACCAGCCCCTTTTTTTGCCAAGGGCACGCCAATACCCTCCACACTACATTCGAATTACGCAGATGGATGTCATATCCGACCACGAATTTGGGGAACGCAAGATGAGCATGGAAAATTAGGCAGAAAGGTGGGCGGTAATGGTCAACCATTTGCTTCGCCACATGTGGAGCACGTACATACGGGCGTTTGCGTATTTTCCATCATTAATGCACGTGAATGTGTGTGCGTTGCCTATCCCCTCCACCTTCACACCCTTCAAACACTCCTTCCTGTCAGGATCGCACCACCCCACGGTGAAGAGTTATTGACACCTTGGTCACACCTTTAGATAATGGCAGCAAATATGCTTTGAGTTATAAGGTACGTATTTCAGCCTCTCTGGCCCCTGTGTGTCTTCCCTCTCTCTGAGTTATGCTATTGATTTAAGAGCTCAGATCCTGAGTTAGAGCCAGGATGAAGCTTCTGTGGCCTGGATGAGAGAGGAGGGAAGACTCATGGCAAAGTTTGAACCTTATGAAGTTAATGTTAGCAATTTGAACAAGCTAAACTTGAGTATCTCGTCCAGAACTGTTTGTGGTTTTTTGTCTATGGCATTTGCACATATGGTTTGAGTGATCTGAAACACATTTTTTTTTCATTCTTTTTACAATATTTATGAAGTAGACATCATGTTCAGAAGTATTATGGGCAGTACACTCTTTAAAAAATGGTGCTATATAGCACTAAAAGTGGTTCTTGGCTCGTAATCATAGGGGAACCACTTTTGGTGCTATATAGCACTATATCTTTAAAGGTGCTATACAGCACCTTTGTCAAATGGTGCTATGTAGAACCATAAGAGGTGCCATACTGCATTGTATTTCTTCAACAAAAATGGTGCTAAACAGTACCAACAGTGGTTCTTTGGCTCGTAAAGAAGATTTAAAGGGGATTAACAGGTTCTTTGTATGGCAGTGGTGCTATATAGCACCTTAATCACCCCAAAGAACCACTGAAGAACCGCTGAAGAACCATACAGGAGATTAACAGGTTCTGTATATGGTAGTGGTGCTATATAGCCCCTCAGTCATGCCAAAGAACTGGTGAAGAACCGCTGAAGAACCACTGAAGCACCAAGATTTGGTGCTATACAGCACCAAAAGTGGTTCCCCTATGATTACGAGCCAAAGAACCACTTTTAGTGCTATATAGCACCATTTTTTTAGAGTGTATGGCAGTATTTGATTTGAATTCAGCCTCTAACAAACAAATTAAAGACACTCAGTGAGAATCCTGGATGAGAGTTATAGTTTGCGCTGCATCACAAATAGAGAATCTTTCAGTTTTCATTCACATTCAAAACATTTTTAGGTTTTTACAGATTTTTCACGATTTTAAATGTGCATCGCTGTTTCAAAATAAAGGTCAAAATTTGCTTACTGACTCTGATGAGTACTCTTGTCACAAATTAATAAATGAGAGTTGTGTTGTAAAATATATTGAAAATCAGTCACCAAATATGAAAATTAGAGGGTTTAAGCTTTCAAATTATACATAGTTTGTCAACATTACTTTAGGTTTAGATTAAGATATTACCGTTATAAACTTGTGCCAGTGACACTGAACTGGTTAAGGGTTAAACAAGTACACATATTATATATATATATATATATATATATATATACACAGTATACACACACACTTTTTTTAAATAATGAATGATATGAAATAATAATAATAATCTGTTTCTTATTATATTAACTATATTATTTTACAATTATATTTAACACATCTAAACAATAATTAATCATTTAAACTTACTTTTACAAACCTTCTCTTCAAGGGGGGGGGGGGATTTAATGGGGTCTTAAAAAACAGATGAGTCAGTGAGAGAGACACCAGGATACAGAGAGAGAAAAAGCAAGAGATTCTCAGATTTCAATACTCTGAGATGTGATCCTAGTCTCTGAGGACAATTAGGTCATGCATTACTTTAACTGTTAACTACTTAATGTCTGTTATAAAAAAGGATATTACCATCTATATGAACACTTAAAAAGGCTTAATTGCAAATAAATGAATCCATCTCTCATTGACTGGATATCTGGTGTATGTATATGACAGCTACATTTTCCACCTGGATCTTCTTTCCTATGTGTTTATGAATTGGCAGGCCTGAACCACACAATCTGACAGCAATCAGAAACACCTTAAATTTAACACACTGGACCGGAACAGCCACCCTGCATATTGAACTTTATCTGCAAGGCTCCCTGCGGTAAATACTGTCATGCCACACGCCGTGTTCACACAAATGACATTTAGGCGTGTTTTTCTTCTCCGTTAAATTGCAGCTCATCCAAAAGGTACACATTCAACAAATCAAACCTCTGCCATTTGAGTAACCTTAGGGCCTTTTGACCTCTTTTTGTGAAGGGTCAAGTGTCAACTGAACCCTGCAGTCGCCTCATTGTTTTCAGGGAGTCAGAACCTTGCTGACCAAAATGAGTTTGGTGTTCCTATTTTTTCCTATGCATATATGACCATAAATGGAGTCTGGGTAAAACAAATATTAAATGTTTAACTGTGAATTGGCATTAATAGTTGAATACAAATCTCACAGCAACGGTGTCACCTACTTTATATACTTAAAAAGAAGTTTTCTTTGTCAACTCTAATTCTCTTCTACTTGGGATCTTTTAATTTTCCAGCTCGCAACTTCCATTTTTTTTAACTCCAGTTTTGCTCCTTGGCACTACTAAAAACCTTTAATTTTTAATGATTACTGTCAGATCAGTGGCTTTATGTGTCTTTTTTTAGTTAAATCTGTTCACAGCGTTGCTTTTGAAATTTTCTGGAATAAATAAATAAATAAACAGTCAGTTGAGGCTGAATAGAGAGCCATGGATTTGTCATGGTGCTCAAAGGAAATCAGACAGGTGATGATAAAAAATGCAAAGCCTGAATCTAAGCTCGCTCTGTTTTGCTGCGCTATTGCACAATGTGTGAGAGAAAATCTGGCATCCGTATCACCGAAAAATCATCAACACATCTGGGATAAGGCAGAGGACAGACACATCAACGTTATCACAGCCAAACCCAGACCCAGAGGGTTCGAATCAATGCCGTTAATGAGATGCAGAGAGAAAAACAGTTAAAGTACAAGATAAGAAAGTTAAAGGCCTTCCGTGTTTGTATTCAGTCACAGCTTTATACATAAACGAAAGACTTTACAAAGGGAGGATGTTGAAGACTTTATTATCGCTGGAAACACCGCATTAAACCTTAAAAGACGGGCCTCTCCTCCTCATTTGGCTTGGAGGAGTTCACCTGTGCACAGAGCACTAATTAATGCCCATGTCTGTGCTGAAGGTCATCTGGTCCTCAGACAAACACACTCCACGCTCCATCTCACTGACTCAATTGTAGGCCTGTCTAACGACTTCCTGCAGTCCCTCCTCAACACTCCCCGTCTGTACCTCTACGTGCATTTCCTTCCCTTTTCCAGTTTCACCCTTCTCTCTCTCTCTCTCTCTCCGAAAACTCCATTGTACGGTCTGCTAAATGACCGAGGCACGCTCACATTCTAAACGAGCATGCAGAAAGCATATTGTGGAGCATATTGGTAATGAAGTTTTGCAGCCGCTGGTTGCTGCGAGAGGAACCACATGGTTCCAGGGTAATGAAACCTGAATTTAGACACCGTAAGTGAGCTTGATCCACATTAAATTAAAAATGAAGAGATGAAATGAGGTGAGCATGTTTTCCATTTAGCCTCTTCATGTTTCTTTTGCTTTGAGTGGCTAAACTGCAAACAGTAAGAGTCCTGGTTTAATGAATGATCTACACTTGTGTTCAGAATCAGAATCAGAATGAGCTTTATTGGCCAGGTATGTTTACACATACGAGGAATTTATTATAGTGACAGAAGCTCTACAGTGCAACAGAATGACAGCAACAGGACAGGACACAGATAATAAAAAATATACAAATATACAAATAGGCAATTTACAAAATAGCAAAAACACAATATATAATATAGACAATTATGTGTGTACAGGTCTGATATGTGCAAATTAGAAATTAAAAAAGAAGTATGTGTGATGAATAAATAATGTAAATAGTGTTGTGTGTTCCACGTTTAATGTCAAGTGTTCATGAGATGGATTGCTTGGGGGAAGAAACTGTTCCTGTGTCTGGTAGTTCTGGTGCTCAGAGCTCTGTAGCGTCAACCAGATGGTAACAGTTCAAAGAGGGAGTGTGCTGGATGTGAGGGGTCCAGAGTGATTTTGCCAGCCCTTTTGCTCACTCTGGATAAGTACAGTTCTTGGAGAGTGGGGAGGGTTGTACCAATGATTTGCTCAGCAGTCCGGACTACCCTCCGTAGTCTTCTGAGGTCAGATTTGGTAGCTGAGCTGAACCAGACAGTTATTGAAGTGCAGAGGACGGATTCAATGATGGCAGAGTAGAACTGTTTCAGCAGCTCCTGTGGCAGGTTGAACTTCCTCAGCTGGTGAAGGAAGTACAACCTCTGCTGGGCCTTTTTCACAATGGAGTCTATGTGATTGTCCCACTTCAGGTCCTGAGAAATTGTGGTGCCCAGGAATCTGAATGACTCCACTGCAGTCACAGTGCTGTTCATGAGGGTGAGTGGGGGGAGAGCAGGGGGGTTTCTCCACAATCATCTCCACAGTTTTGAGCGTGTTAAGCTCCAGGTTGTGAAGACTGCACCAGACAGCCAGCTCCTTAACCTCCTGTCTGTAAGCAGACTCATCACCGTCCTGGATGAGGCCGATCAATGTGGGGTCATCTGCAAACTTCAGGAGCTTGACAGAGGGGTCTTTAGATGTGCAGTTGTTGGTGTAGAGGGAGAAGAGCAGTGGGGAGAGAACGCAGCCCTGAGGAGCCCTAGTGCTGATCGTACAAGTGCTGGATGAGAATTTTCCCAGCCTCACTAGCTGCTGCCTGTCTGTCAGGAAGCTGGTGATCCACTGACAGACGGAGGTGGAAGGGCTGGAGAGCTGAGTTAGTTTATTCTGAAGGGTGTCCGGGATGATGGTGTTAAAAGCGGAGCTGAAGTCTACAAACAGGATCCTCGCATAAGTCCCTGGTCTGTCCAGATGCTGCAGGATGAAGTGCAGTCCCATGTTGACTGCATCATCCACAGACCTGTTTGCTCTGTAAGCAAACTGCAGGGGGTCCAGTAAGGGTCCAGTGGAGGCCTTCAGATAAGCCAAAACCAGTAATGTGTTGCGACATTACTGCCGGATCCAATATAGTCGGCACATCATCGTCTTTTAGTTTCAATATTTCTGAAAATCCCACATCACATTGTGCCTTGTTTGTAAACGAATCCGCGGTAAAATGAAGTGAACAAAGGACCGAGTTCTTACTTACACGATCTGGAACTTCATTCAACTTCATCCGCTCTTTCCTAACGTTGGGATCAGAAGGAAGACAATGCAAACACTGTTTTCCCACAACTTGGCACTGCACAGCGTCTTCTTGTCTTTGGAGCCATGTTTATTGTTTGGTTTCTGCATAGACCTGTGTTCGCCTCTCGTTATTTATACTATGTGTGCAAACTGGTGGGTGGGGCTAAACAGGCAGTGAAGGAGGCGTTGATCTTCTTCTGTGGAGGCGGAGCTTATACACACTATTACATCATAGAGTAGAACATTCCACAAACTTTCGTTTTGGCAGATTGGCTTCAATATAAACTGTTTTTAGATTAATGAGAAATTTTTGAGTTCTGAAACTTACAGGATGTTTTTATAGCACAATGACCTCTTACATGTCAAAAGATCAAGGGAATTTTGGTTTCTCAGTTCATGACCTCTTTAAATCCTCAAAAATTGGCCTGTTTTACTTACTGTTTTAATGCCTCACTGTAACCTCAGTTTTTGCTCTTCTCAATTTTTGCTGTTGATTGCACTTAACATGTACTGAAACCAGGTGCTCAAATCAGGCCTACATTTTCACCTGTTTTTACAGCAGCAAATCAGTCCTTTCGCTGTCCTATAGATTTGTTTGTAAACATTATCCTCTCTAATTGTGTGAGACCAGCTGCCATCCGTCCGCAGCTCAACTTTGCCCAAACATAATTAGAGCTGAACGACTTCCCTCTTTTCAATTAGCAGAAGCTGCATGAGGGAGTGGATTTTACGGTAACCGCCCGTGTGAATTATTTTGCCATTTCGCAGCTGACCTACAGGCGAACCGGAGGTCAGGAGGGGTCGCGTCACGGGCTCGCGCTGCAGACTCGTTTTCCCACCAAACTGCATCTTGTGTGGCTCCGCGATCTCGCCCCCTCGTCTGCACGAGTGGACGAGGGCCATTCTCCAACCGCTATCAGCTGAATGTTTAGCTGTGCCCACACTCACAGACAGCAGTAAGCTGTAATGATAGAATTGTATCCAGATGATAAGCCGAGGTCTTTTATAACTCATCAGCCAGCGCCACGCTCCATGTGCACTTTGGTGCCAATTTATGGGGCCGGCATGTGAACCTGCTGTTGTTGCTGCCGCTTTGGACCACATCACTTAGATCTGAATCACTAAAGCCAGCCTTTCATCTGAGCTCCTGGACGGCAGCTGGGGAGGAGGGAGAGAGCGAGGGAGGTGTGTCCTCTCCTCCTCACACTAATTACAACCATACAGCTCCTTTGTCATGTCTGAAGTGGAGAAAGATCAAATGAAGGCAGCACTTTGTGCTCGGAGCAGGACGTTTAAGGGCAGACCTGTTCGTCTCAGATCGAGAGGGGACGGGAGACTCAGAGAAAGCAAACAATGGCAGTACCTCAGCTTTACATCTGAGGTTTTCTTCTAGTTAACTGATCGACTGTCACGTTAATGTTAATTAAGTTTTAATTTACAGTTGGCTTTCCTGTCTCGTTGCTGGCAGCTCTCCACGCAGAAGCGGGGTTGAGAGGAGAAGTTTCTTAGAGAGTATCATTGTGTCCGGCTCCACAGAGCACACCTGCGTGTTATTACCTCATAAAATACCTATTAACACTTAGCTGGACTGAGCTGGTAATATATAACTTTAATTATCAGCTACAAATCTGCCAGAACTATTTTAAAAAAACAATTCTATTGTTCTTCTGGAGTTCAAGAGAGGTTCATCATTCTTCAGCAGTTCTTTTAACCGACACTCTTTTTCACACACATTTCCCCCAAAATGGCAATATCTTTTGTCTCCACTTGGAACTACTTTCAGTCCCCAGACATGCTGTGTGTCAGATTAGCAGACTAACACAGTTTTAGCTGTGGTAATCTCATAGGTTTTATGTATTTTAGGGGATGATAATTCATATAGATTTGTTGAGTACAGAATACATAATTCATAGGATTGCAGTGCAAGTCATATGTATCTCTTTGACTAGGATTCTGTTTGTTTTATATGTCATTTTTTACGTTTTTAAGTGTGAAAATCCATACAATGAATATCTGATTTAACATTTTACACTAATGACATTTTTCAAAAAAATAAATAATTAACAATGATATCAGATGACAGTTCAGATAACAGTTGGGATACGTTTACCAAAGCCCCCTCTCCTGTAGGGGGTCATCTTACCTTAGTAGTGGGACAAGAAGGCCCCCTTTTCATGATTATCATGACAACTAAATTTCTATTTACTTCTTTAATATATTAGATAATTCATCATGTACAGTACACGCTAAACCCATCTTTACATATGATACAGTTTAGCAGTAAATACACACTGCATTTATTTGGTTTTTACCCTTTATTTAGCCTTTCGGAGACAAACTTTTGGCTATAGGCATAAAGGCTGCTCCACTTTGCTGCTTATTCTGGCCAAGTACTCAGACTACCTATTATACTGATAAGAGGCCTGCTGACTATTGTAAGATTGCATAGTCCTAAAAGTTAGGATAAAGTGCAGTCAGCTGGTCATTATCACATAACAAACCCAGGCAGAGCGGGGGGTCTTGCATCACTCTCAGAGAGGTTATTCTGCAATAATGACTAGCTGACTACATTTTATTATATTCCACTTATTATACAGTATCTAGACAAATAAATAATTAAATAGAAAACTATTGTATTAAGTTGAAATTACACTAGTGTTCAAAAGGTTTTTTTAAAATGTTTTTGACATTAGACTGCATTTATTTGATCAAAATACAAAAAAAACAATAATATTGTGAAATATTACAATATTAAATTTTAACTGTTTTCTATTTTAATATATTTGAACATTTTCACCAGCCGTTAGTCTTCGGTGTCACATGATCCTTCATAAATCATTCTGATATGCCGATTTGCTACTCAAGAAACATTTCAATGCTGTAAATATCAGACTTGTGATGATTAAAATTTTTGTGGAAACCGTGATACATTTTTAGTATTCTTGGATGAATAGAAAAAGCATTGTTTTTAAATATAAATATTTTGTAACATTATTCACTGTCTCTTTTAATTTAAATTGAATGCATCATTAATGATCTTACTGACCCCAAACTATTGAATGGTAGCGTATGTGAGAAGAAGAGGCCACAGGTTTGTATTAGTGCTGTCAAATGATTAATCGCGATTAATCGCATCCAAAATAAAAGTTTTTGTTTACATAATATATGTATGTGTACTGTGTATATTTATTACGTATATATAAATACACACACATACAGTATATATTTTGAAAATATTTACATGTATATATATATTTATATATTTATATTCTTATATTTTATATTATATATAAATAATTTAATATATAAACACAACATATTTTTCTTAAATATATACATGCATGTGTTTGTATTTATATATATATAATAAATATACACAGTATACACACATATATTATGTAAACAAAAACTTTTATTTTGGATGCGATTAATCGTGATTAATCGTTTGACAGCACTAGTTTGTATATAATCTAGTGGTCACTATTCAAAATAATTGACTGCGGAATGCCTCGATTGACCAATCACAATCAAGTATTCCAGAATCAAGCCTGAACGCCTTTCAAAGCTGAGCTGTACTGAAGATGTGCGCTCTCTCACATCACAACACCTCTGAACATCCAGTGATTCAGGATCTGTCATTTATTATCACCCGTGGAATTTGGCGACAAGACGGAGGTCTGCTTTTCCATACTGTGGTGGCTCTTCCCAACACAGTGCTAGACGGCATCTCAGTTTGCCGCCATGCTTTCATCGACTGACTATATTACATCAGATGTTTCAGACCATCATCTTGCTATCAGATTTGGTTACTTTACAAGCGTATGCTATGTAATTAGCAGCAAACAAGCCCCCAGCTTAGACTGCATGCAAGTGCAGCTCTTCGCAACTTCCTACGACTGCATGCTGTAGTTGTATTTGGGTCTGAATACTGCCTCCGGTCTTTAACTGGGTGGGGCATCCAGTATTCAGAAGTGTGTGTGTGCAGGGGAATGTAGGCAGGCTGCACTGGGCCAGCACTGATGTGGTAGCACTGCTTCACACACACGTCTAAGGGCAGAGAGTGTGTGAGGATGACTCTATGGGAACACGAGGGGGCCGGTGCACACACTCATCACTGTGAGATGCTCTGTGGTCTGTAGGGAATGATTCACTTCCCACTCAGCCTGTGTGCAGACGACCAAGCTTCCTAAAGCTAACCTCTCTATTTACAGAGGTATTATAGTAACATGTGGGCCAATGACAAATAAGAGTGTCCATGAAATGTAGAAATGTAGTCTTTGTATTCATGTTGGATTCATATAAGGTTGAAATGTCATATGGGGTAACCATAAAGTAAAAAGTAAAAACATATTTTTCTTACAGCTTGTATAGATGTGAGCATGTGCATCTTATACATTACTTAAATTTTTTTTTATCATGGTTTAATATTATTTACTAATATTTTCAATTATTAATTCATAAATATATTGTTTTTGGAGGGACACAACACATGATTTTACAACCTGAACTAAACATGCCTTGAGATAAAATATCAAAATATCTGATGTTTTAAGATAAAAGTTTTCTATAAGTGATTTTTTATGTATTATATCTTAAATATTATTGAGAAAAAAAATCTAAGAAATAATAATAAACAATTATGTCATGTTTTAAGGTTTTCTCTTCAAGAATTTCAGTATTTTTTCTTCATTACACTAGGGACAGTTGATCACATACATTTTTGAATTTATGCCCCCACAAAATATTAATATGAATTTTAATTCAGAAATTAAAAATGTGCTCATCACTGAAGTGGTGTATTTAAGTCACTGTATGTATAAACTGCTATTAACAGATCCAGACCAAAAAAAGAGAGCATTGTGGCAAATTGACCCATGTGTCATTGATTTAATATTAGCAATGTCATTACATTTAGCTGTTTACGATCGGATGTAGTTATATTATTTTGCCATCAAACCTAACTTTTCTCGTAATGATATAATCTTTCTTTTGTTTCCAAAATCTCGTTAATTCCTTCCATTGTTGTTTTGCTTAATCCCTGGACTCATAAAGTCTTGTGTAGAAATCCCTGACACAGCTTGTCTTAATTTCGGTGGAGAATTATGTATTGTGTTTGTTCCCATGTATCACAGCACACATTTCATTCTTAAAAAAAGGACCCTGCGCTTGTCATCTGGATCATTAGAGCAAATTTCAAACATGATAAAGACAAAACTGAAATACTGTTTGTCGTTCACAAAAAAAAGAAAGAAGGAAAAACAGGAAAATGGATCAAATCCAGTCATGTGTTTGCCTGAGGCTAATAGGGAGATGGCGAGAAAAGCATGTGTTTGTCCCACAGCGAACACAGAAAACATCCTATTTCAGCTGACAGCAATCCTATCAGCCTCTGTGGCTCTTTGGGCTTCCCATAGATGTGATGTTCCTAATTGCTGCTGGCAGGAGACTGACCATGTTAAAAATAACTGTATAAGTACTGTGGTATCATATATCTGTTACACAACACTGCTCTCAGTAAATTGTGGCTATGACACATGTCGAGTATCTGGCGTGGTTCTGGCGGCGGTGGCCCGCGAGCAGCTGTGCCGCTCCGCCGCTGCTGACGGAACCGTAACGTTTTCAGCAGGCGACCTGGAGCATTTGAACTCAGAAGGCAGAGGGAAGTTCAGCTTTACCAGGGATCAAACGGCCTATAGGCTCCAGCCACCACAGCTGGCCACCGATCTGGGGGAAACACCCTCGCTGTGGCTTTCTCGACAAATATTAAAGACCGTTCCTTTCGTAGGGACAGGGCTGCTCTTTCTAGCCCTGCCAGTTTGTGGTTGTGTAAATAAAAACTGCCATGGACTCATTCATTTGAACGTTTAATATCTGAGAGTCTAGTGAAATCTCAAAATACACAAGAAAACATGCACATGTTCTGTTTACCAGCTGCAGAAATACTTTCGCTGGCCTCGCTCTGTGCTTTTCCATTTTTTTCCCTCTTTTGACTCACAACAAAAATGTGTATTAGCATACTTGTTTATATGCTGTGTAAAACGGATGTGCTAAAATTATGCCAGTGCTGACTAACATATCTCAATACTGATATGCTGGGCACGAAAAAGACAGTCTCCAGAACAACATGGAACATGTTTGTGTAAGCAACTCATTAAGTGATGCTCCATTTCTGTCGTGAATCAGTCAGAATTATACTTCTGGCTTCTGTAAGCTCTTCAAACTCGAGCTGCCAAATTGTATGTGAGTGCAGTGTTTACTGGACGGTAATACAGCGAAGTTAGGCCAACTTTAAGTGATTTCATACCACAGGTAATCAACTTAGTATTGTGCTTGGCATGTTTCCTTGACAGTAAGCAAGCAATTACAGTCTACTGTAAAACGCTCTGAGGATTACTCTGCCTCTTTTCCAAGTTGCTGTACTGCGAGCTGCTTTCATCGGTAAACAGAAGATAATTACTCTGAGCTTGTGCTTAGGGCTTCAACCAACCAGAACAAAATTGTTTTTCACCTGTACAGGCAGACAGTAGCAGGGGTTTCTGCCATCCTACATATTCTGCAATAACTGTGTAAGAATAGTTCACCCCAAAATGAAAATTTGCTGAAAATGTACTCACCCTCAGGCCATCTAAGATGTAGAAGAGTTTGTTTCTTCAAAACATTTATAAAAAAAACTTAGCAGTACATCACTTGTTCACCAATGGATCCTCTGCAGTGAATAGGTGCTGTCAGAATGGGAGTTCAAACAGCTGATATAAACATCACAATAATCCACAACACGACTCCAGTCCATCAATTAACATCTTCTTAAGGGGAATTCTGCAAAATCCATTAAGGTGTTTTAACTTTAAACTGTCACTTTACACATAATGAACATAACTTAAATGCACTCACATGAGATGAAGCTGTTTTATTTTACCAGAGCAGGTTGCCTCATAGGAGCAGCCATTTTGAAATCACATGCCCTGTTGAATGCAACTTGCTTTATTTCAGAAATCTCCCCATTTTTGGACATTTTCCTTAGTGGAATAAGTTAAGAATGGCTGACCATAAAGGAAAAATTTTCTATGCAACAAAAACTTGCTTTTGCTTAAAGGGGTCATGAACTGCCTTTTTTATTATTTTCTACTGTTCTCTAAAGTCCACTTATTTTATTTTCAGTCCACTTATAATGTTATCAAGATTTTTAAATCAAAAAACGTCATAATTTAGTGGTAAGAGGCTATTTTCTGTCCTGTTTTGACCCCCCTCATTAGAACGCTCTGTTTGAATAAGCGTGGTGGATTGTAGACTCGGAAGTAAACGCCCACTGCTATGATTGGCTAACAACTGTGTATGTTTGACAGCCTACATCCTTCACAGATGGATGCTGCTGTGATTTAGGTTAAAAACCCATGAACACTCAGTACATATCAAATGAACTGTAATAACAAAGCAATAGTGATCACATAATAAAAACAGTTACTCACACTTGTGTTGTGACATTACTGTCGGATCCAATATAGCCGGCACAGCATCGTCTTTTAGTTCCAATCTTTCTGAAAATCCCACGTCAAATTGTGCCTTGTTTCTAAATGAATCCACTAATCAAAATGAAGTGAACAAAGGACCAAGTTCCTACAGATGTGGTCTGGAACTTCATTAAAAAGAAAGTTCATTCACTCTTTCCTAACGTTAGGATCAGAAGAAAGGCAATGCAAAACAACTTGGCACTGCAGAGCGTCCTGTTGTCTTCGGAGCCATTTTTATCATTTGATTCCTGCATTGACCTGGGTTCGCCTCTCTAATTATTCACGCTACATGTGTGAATTGGTGGGCGGGGCTAAACAGGCAGTGATGTAGAAGGAGGCGTTGATCTTCTTCTGCGGAGGCGGTGCTTTTCCACACTATTACATCATAGATTAGAACATTCCACAAGTTGTAGTTTTGGCAGATTGGCTTCAATATAAAGTGCTTTTAGACTAATAAGAATGTTTTGAGCTCTGAAACTTACAGGATGTTTTTATTGTACAATGACCTCTTATGTCAAAAGATCAAAGGAATTGATTTTGGAGTTCATGAGTTCCCTTTAATGCTGCATCCACACCAATAGGTGTCATTATAGGATCAAGACAACCACTATATCAGCCAACAACTTAAAGACATAGTTCACCCTTTACTCACTTATTAAACAAAAGTCTCACAACTTATGGTACGATATGTTGGTGAGTAAACAATGACAAAAAACTGAATAAAAAATTCATAGTGCAACTAAATAAATAATACCAATACCTGGGATCACCTCCAAACTCAGAGTTTGATTTTTAAAAAACTTTTTTTAAAATCCAACAGAAAATATTGCAGAAATTATACACACCTGGATCTCCACGACAACCACAATAATCACAGCATACAGTATGCCCCAAAAGACATATAAGTGTCCATAAAAACTTTTAGGTGTAGAAAGTTTGATATAGCATAACCATGTAACCATTCCCCAAAGTCTCCCCTGTCATCAGGTGTAATTTCCCTCACCTTGCCTCACCTTCTTCAAGGTTAATACACAACTGTAAACATACACCTGGGTAAGAGAAATACCATCAGCGGTTAGGGCAGAAAGAGAATAAAAAAACACCAGCTCTATGAATCATGGAGGACAAGCACAATGACATCTGGCAGGCAGGTGGGTTTCACCATCACTGGAGGGCTTTTAGTGCAGATCTTTAGGATGTGCCCCCTCTACAGGACACAACGAGCATTACATCTCTAAACTTTACCCTTACCTTTGCTAGCACTAGACTAGCTGGTCTAGTAGAAGAAATTGCATCACTAGCCGACTCTCTAACTAAATAGTCCTATTCCAGAGCACAAATTGGATGAAGTTTGTCCTTTAAAAAAATAAGTAGAAACATATTAGGCAGTACACTATTTATATGATATAAAGTAATATATATAAACTGTATGTAGTTTACATTTTACTCAATAACAAAAGCTTCACAGAAACCCTAGAGGCACAAAGCATCCTAATGATATTGTGCCAAAGACTGGAAACGTTTTCGCCTTCTGGTGCCTTCAGAAACCGCACAAACAAACTATTTAAGCTCATCACCTCTGATTGGTTCAGTTTTCTGCAGCAGTTGATGAGCTGATGATATACGTGTCTCTGTGCTATTTTATGCAGCTGTATTTTCCTTCTGGGCATTTGCAATTATTGCTGCTTCATAATAGTGATGGTACTGGCTGCCAAGCAAGCATGGCCGAAGATGGCATGGAGTTATGAAAATACGGAAAACAATCAAATAATGTGAAAGAGTCAAGTAATTCTCAGTGGGGCAAAATGCTGCATTACCCTTGACCCATTTTTCATAGTTCAGTCCAGCACAAAAATAATCAACATCTGGAGCATCTGCGTGTATTTTAACGACATGTATCATTCCAAATTTTTGGTCTGGAACAGATAGGCTTGGTAACTCATTGGAAAGCTCAATGTAAGCATAAACACATGAAACCATATGGCCAAACGAGGTACCTAACCCTCTCCGTAGTCCAAAAGGTTACCTTTGTTCCCGTCAGCAACGGCAACCATCCCAACGGCAACAAATGTCCATTTTCCCAGTGCCCACCAGAAAGCGTGTCCTCTGCTCGCTTCTCTCAGGACAGATTTATGTGCGCCTTTAGTACGCTCAGCAGCTGTGGGAGTGTAGCACTCTTGGCTAAAGTGGCTTGTGTTAATGATTAGTATGTTTATGGGGCTGCAGGCAGACTCTCCCAGAGACGGTGACACCAGATGCAGCTCCAGCCAGCAGGCAGACAATGCTGCTGGACAGAGATGGATGAGTCTAGCAGGCTCTCGCTGAGATTGCTCATATTGCCTTACAGCGACCAGAGGCCTCACTGCTGGCCGTTTTATGGGCTGACACTGGCACATACTGCTGCCCTCTGAAGACTGCAACAATGTCTTATAGAGTCGTTTCGGTGTAAATGTAATCACAGGATTGCAGACTTAAAGAAGCTGACGGAATGCTATCTACACTCAAATGTCTTCACTCTTTCGTTTCTGTCCATTTTTCAACAAATTTCTTTAAGCTTTAGGTCTAAAGAACAGACATTTGTACACTAAGTATTTAAAGTATATACGTTAAATTCAAATTATCAAATGAAGTGGCATCTGGAAACAAATTTTCTCTTTTCTGAGACATTTTTTCGGATTTAAGGAATATACGAAATCATGTTCACATACAGTACCCTGTTGAAAAAAACAACATATGCTGGTTAGGTATGTTTTGAAGCACGGCAGCTGGTTTAAGCTGGTCCTTAGTTGATATCCAGTTTCTAAAAAATTTATATTAATTTTCAACACTACATTTATGGGGTTTTTTTCTGAAAACTACTTTTTTGTGACACATTTAAATGTGTTTATCCAATTAAATTAAATTATTATCAAATTATTATTATAATTATTATAATTATAAAATTAAATTATTACGTTATGTCCTACTTTGTTTGATTATTATATTATCCATCAATTCTATAATATATTATATTATATTATTTTTTATTATACCGTATGGACTGGGATAGGCTCAAGAAGCCCTGCCAAGTGGTGTGGAGAATCAATGGATAGATGGATGTCATTCATACATTTTTTTTAAAGAGTGGTTTTACTTTTTGGGCCACTTTAGGTATCTTATTTGGTAACACTTTAGTATTGAGAACAATTCTCACTATTAACTAGTTGCTTATTAGCATACCTATTATTAACATGCTGGCTGTTTATTAGTACTTATAAAGCACATATTCTGCATGACCGTATTCTACATCCCTAATCTTACCCAACACCTAAACTTAACAACTACCTTACTAACTATTAATAAGCAGCAAATTAGGAGTTTATTGAGACAAAAGTCATAGTTAATGGTTTGTTAATAGCAAGAATTGAACCTTAAAATAAAGTGTGACTTCTTATTTTGTCCTTAATTTATGCCTTTTTCATATGGGCACGATAACATATCAAATTCCTGCTACTTTCTTACCCATTCATGACAGGAGAACACACAGGGCATACATGACCGTTTTATAAAGAAAGTGTAGTTTAAAGTAGTCAGAACTTATACAGGAATCCTCTCTGTATTTCTATCTCTTCACTGTGTCCAGACACTAGGTAGCCGAGGAACGGCTCCTGCCTAATATTTGTAATGAGCTTAGGCACATTTTGCCCCAAAGATGAACCAGGATCATTCCCCCATGACAGTTTAGCTTTTGACATTTCTGTCTTTCACTATCAAGTGGTTGAGTCCACAGAGACATCTGCCTTCCACTGAGGAGAGCATGTCTGACCACAGGGAAATCTGTTTCATATGACTGAGCTAAAGCTAAAGCTCTTGGAGTGTTCATCAGACACAAGCCATTTTATTTCAGTTAACATTCTGGCAATACTCAATGTAAATCCCAAATGCTTTAAAGTTTGCAATATGCTCAACCAAAATTCCAAATGACAATGAAAAATTCTAATATATTTCATTTTACTTGCAGATGGTTTAGATCCAGTGTTATTTTAGTAGTACAGTATAGTATTTATTCATATTTTGTTTTTATTAGCTTTTTTTATAGCTTTTATTCTTCTATTTTCAATTTTAATATTAGTTTATATATCCACTTTATATCTACTTTAGTACTTCATCTTAACTTAATATTTATATTTTATTTTAGTTCAGCTTTAGTTCCACTAACAAAAGTTTGTAATAGTTTGTTTTTTACTTAATAATACTGATTAGATCATTTTTTGTCTTCTATAGTAATCAAAACGTAAGGTCAAACAAAAAATATTGTCATAAAACTCCACTTAGTCAATATCAGTCTTCTCTTTCAAACTGCAAAAATTGTGAGGAAAGATGAGGCTGTTTTTCAGGTACTGCCAAGATACAGAAGTTAAAGGTCCTAGAACACATCTTCTTTAATGATATTTTGCTTTGTATGCATGACGAGGCTTTTTATGAATCACTTTTTATGAATAATGAAACTTTTATATACAATATGTAGAGTCTTAACTACCCCCTTCACACATTATCACACTCACATATAAACACCTTAACGTGGACCAAAATGCACTAAAGAAAGAGTATAAGAGTCTCACAGTGCTTCTTCAGATTGTTTGTCTCACAAAACCATCATTACAGAATTAGTTTCAGAAGTTATGATGCTGTCAGCCAAAGCATTTTTAGACTTCAGCATGAGGAGCAGTGAACCAAACAATGCCAAGTCAAAGCTGTTTACTATCTCTTTGCGTGTTGGAATTATAACAATGCATTTTCGAGTTAAATTGGCTTGATTGCAGTTTCTGATAGCAATCAGGTCTGCCATACCACTAGCTGCATGTCTGGTATTTGTTTTATTGTGTTTGAAGTCTGATGAACTCATAAATAGAGAGAAAACGACCAGCGAAGGCAACGACGGGGGAAGCATTTCTCAAGCCGGACACACACTCACACCGCTGCACATGGAGACCCGTCCCACCCCAGGTGTGGATGCTGGGACTGCTCTCAAACATTCAAACCACTGTCAAAAACACGACCTTTATTGATCCATAGAAGCCCCCCCTCCAGGCCCAGCTGGAACAGTCACTGTGTTTTTTCTCTAAACAAATATATTTGGAAATGTTCTGTCACTGTTTATGGGAATGTGTGCGCGAAGCGAATGTTTGAACCGATACCGTGGAAACAGGCGATGTTTAGAGCTGATAGTCTCTCCCCTTTAATTGCGGGAAATGGGTTTCAGATGTGCGTCGCCCGCTGATCACTTTCGGCCCGGGCTCCCTCGTCATGTCTTATAAAACCACTTCAAGGAGTGCCTGATGGGGGGATGATACCAGGGCTGGGACGGAGGCCTCGGCAGCTGCCTAAATACTCCTCTGGGTCCCTCTGAAATAACAACAGCCACATTAGCAGTAGCTGAGAGCTCCATCACCACATTTTTCAAATTTGAAAACAATTACTCTCCGTTTAGGCATAATGAGAACAGATGCTGAAATTATTGCCTTTATTTAATATCGCACACTTGACAAGGATGATGTTTTGGCCTATACTTAGCAGCTTTTCACGCACTGATGAATCATTCTTGTGGGCAGAAGGGTGCTGGTTAAAATAAGAAATGTCATTTTATGTGAGTATAGAGACTCAATTATGGGGCTATGAAGTGGGTTTATGCTTGTATTTTGTACTTTCATCTGATATGGGAGCCTGTGTTGCCCTCTGTTGGAGAATCATTAAGAATGCTAATAGCCGCTACAGTAAAGATAAAATACATAAATAAAAAATAGCCGCTGCTGTGAGTGTTTTCAGTACTTGATGGAAAGTTTAGAGCCTTATTTCATACACTACACTGGCTGTTTTATGATTGTATCATGTAGCTGCATTGTGAAAGTTTATTCTAATTCTAGCTGCTTTAAGGATGCTTAATGAAAAATGTTTACAAGGTTGCAATTTCTCCGCTTTAGTGCACTGTATAAATTGTAAACCGATATATAAACCGAATGAAGAGCCTCTATTCTTAGCTTTTAGAGAGTAGAGCATTTGCCTCTTTCTCATAAACTGAAGTCACATGCGAGTTAGGGGCTGTGTTTTTAATGCTCTCTAACGATTTCTCTTTGTTTATCACGCCATTAAAGCTTGGCAGCAGGTGGATTCTGGAAACTGGCCTCCCGACACACAATCTCCATTTCCCAGAAGGAAAGGAGAAAAAGGCCTGCTCGCTTCCAAGGGGTACACATCTCTGTGGTTTTCTCTCTTTAATTTGACAAGTCATAGTGTTGCAGTATGGCGGGCTCAGGTGACATCATTGCCCAGCGAGGAACAGGCCGCTGTTAGTGCTTTTCAACATGTGCTATTGATTTTGGACCAGGTGTTTGAAGTACTTTGCAGACTAGGGAACCAGCCTTCCCTCTGTGTCAGTGAAAGAACCCAGTGTGTGGCCAGAACCGATTCAGAGGTCGGTTCCACCACCTGACGACAGGAATGCGGAAATCCCGTGCAGCATGAAATAAGTAAGTGGTGTGTTCACAAATGTAAATTTTTTACACAGGATAATTGACCCAAAAATGTAAATTCTGTTATCATGCATTCAGCCTCACATCATTCCAGACCAATATGACTTTATTTTTTGGAAAAGATATTTTGAAGAACGTTTAAACTGTTTTTGTCCATATTAAAAGTTACTGTGGACTTTCATTGTATAGACCAAAAAAAACTTAAACGTTTTTCAAAATTATAATTCATGCTTCACAGAAGAAAGTCACACAGGGTTGAAACATTGTGTGTAAATGACAGAATTTAAATGTTTTACTACTGAAGGAATGTTCTTTTATACAATGTGAAATATTAAAAATGTAGTAAATGCATTAATAAACATAACCTAGATGTTACTGTGTTTAACTCATAGAAAACACCTAACAAAGAAAGAAAAGAAGATATTTTGAAGAATGTGAGTAACCAAACAGTCAGTGGTCCACAATGACTTCCATGGGGAAAAATACTATGAGGTCTATAACTGTTTGATTACCCACATTCTTAAAAAAATCTTATTTCATGTTCTTTTTCAGCAGAAGAAAAAATCTCATACATGTCTGGAACAACTTGACGGTGAATAAATGATGATAAAATTTTCATTTGGGGGTGAACTATTCCTTTAAATGTAAATTCATAATTACTTCCATTGTCTTTGCTGCCAAATATACTGACAAGCATTAATGGCAGACTAAAGTAAACTTTGTCATTTCCTGTTAAAACATTTTTAATATGTATTTAAATTTAATTTAATATTGAATATTGAACACACTACAGTTATAATAATAATAATAATAATAATAATAATTAAGTACTGTACTCATGCTTTAGTATTTTAGTCAGCACTTCAAATTAAGTGTATTTCCTTATTTAAACATAATGATCTAAAATGTTCTTTAAAAGTTTCAACTTTTAATTTGGCATTATTACTTCTTAAAAGTGTACTTAAGTGTAAGAAACTTTAAATACACTTAAGGAGACTTTAATTTCATTAATATAATATTATCTGCAAGTACAGTTATGTAAAAATATACTTTTAGAATTTAAAGTACTTAAAGTGCTTTCACAAGGCAAGCAGAGAAAGTCTGAAGAGTTTACTGATTTGTCAGTTCACAGATACTTTTATCCAAGGCAGTTTACAGGATACAGACTATAAGTACAATCCCTTTGAAGTAACTTGGGGTCAAGTGTTTTAATGGGATATTAGATTATGGATGACCTACTGTAGGGTTTGAACCTGCAACTGTCCAAATAGCAGCCCAGGTCTTCAACCACTATGCTGCACCACCAACTACTGTACTATTTAAATTATGCATTCAATAACATCTTTACATTTACTTTAAATTAGTGTTGCATCAGAAGAACGCTATCTTGATTCTCTGCTGAAGACTGACTTCTGGACACACGCGGTTGTGCTTCATGTGCTTTCCATGTCAATCCGGTACTTCAAACGTGCTGATAAATGGGCCTGGGGCGCAGGAATCTGCTCCCTGTGCCTCTCACCCTCACTTTGTCATTCATTGGTGTCATAAAAGACCACAGGACACCAAGTGATGATCTTATAAACGTATTTATACATTTGCCCTGAAATGAAGCGTTGAACATTTCTCCGGCTGATCGGACGTCCGAGTGAGTTTCCCAGCCCTGGGAGAGGAAGATTTTTGGGTTTATTTTGGGAGGTCAGTAAGAGGTGGGACAATGACTACAGGAGTTGTGGGTAATGGATTTATCACAGGGCTTTGGCCTTTCATGAGCCACATTACTTAGATGGAATCAGGGATCCATCTGTTGATTCTGGCAATGGCACAGTATTCAGCATGACCCTGTCCCCAAACACATGGCCCGTGCTGTCTAATGATTTATAGAACTCAACACTTGCGCTTGCCATAAACATACAATGATGCCATCTGCTGGTGAAACTCAATTTTGACTACCTAGTGCCTACTCCAAATGCCTGCATAGCTCTGTAGACAATGAATACATTACTCAGACATTACCATATGGAGGATTCTTCATACAGCAACACTTCTAACTACTTGCAACAAAATTTGAAGTTTCATTTTTCAAGGTATCATCTATGATTTAACATGTCCTAATATAAAGATGGACAAGATTTTTTTTAAAAAAACATTGTTATATTAAAAATGTAACCAATTAGTTACACTTTGATGCTCAATTTTAGGTTCTTGTGAAAAGTGCAATGCAGATTTTTCCAGATTTTCACAAAAAAGGTAAAAGGTCTAGGTATGGGACGAGCGCATAATAGAGAAATTCTGTTAAATTTAAAATTTGTAAAACTTCTAAAACACAGATTAATCATAAAAAGAAAAAGGTTTAAAGCCTTTATGCTATAATCTTACTAAATTGAAAATTATATCTTAACTAATGAATCACCCATCAGCTCCCCCAAATAATTAAATACTTTTTAATTAATTTAATTACATTTAATTACATTTAAAAAAGCTATTATTAAAATAGTTAAACTTTCATTAATAACAGTAATTTTTAAACAGTAATCAATAATTAGTTAATTAGTTGCTAGTTAATAGTTAAATATTGCTGCTTAAAAGATTATCAATGTACATTCAAATAGATAAAACACTTCAATAATTTCTTCAATATTCATATATAAATGTACATTAACTATTGTTCTATATATTATATATGATTATAGAGGGTTACAAAAACAGAACATAGAATTCCTCAAGTCAAAATCATTTGTTAATATCAAACAATCATGCAAAAACAATGAACTTAACTAGGTATTAATATGAAGATTTCTGAGCTATGAATGAGACCTATTCTGGCCCTGTGAAAGATTCTTTGGCAGATATACTATCAGTGCAAATCAGAAATCAGCGATGGAAGGAAAGATGGCTGTTCACATTTTTATCACCGCTCTACCCTCTAACATCTGTTCTTGAACTTCTTGAACTTGTCCATCCTGTACAGCTGAATTAGAGACCTTTCGGTAGAATCAAGGGGAAGATGTGACTATATGGTTTCCATTGTTCGTAGTTAGACTATGAGACATGAACTTAAATACAGCACCAGCTGGGGGGTCTCACTCTGCATCACCTGCACCCAATCGCCCAAAAGACCATCAGCAAGAATTCATCAGTGGGACATTTACGCAGTTTGTTAATGTGTACTTCAACACATTTGCACCGACCCTTTGAAAGATATATTGATTTACTGTGAGTTTAAATACACGAAATCCCACATTATGTCCCCAGAAATATTAAGCGGATTGCTTGAATTTCTGGAACTGTTTTAATAGCATGTGACACTCATCAATATGTTCTCTACTTCAATAAAAATTTCTGTTCCACTAGTGGCACCCTATTGGCGCCATGTGGTCATGTGCTAAATGCTTCACTAGTGACTATCCTGAACAGTGACTAAAGACAGCAGATGGAGAAAATGTAGAAAAAACTCAATTTCACTCAAAAAAATAATTAAAGAACTGCATTTAGAATCAAGTTGTGTAGTTATGGCATCTACCATCATCTAGTAATCAAATTTCAGGAGGATTGTTAACTTCATCTGACCAATAGGCTGTAGAGCAGACAAATAGGTAAACCACTGCTTACCTCTCTCCTGGTGTCCTTTATGTTATTGATAAACTGAATGATATAGGCTAATTCCAGTGGGATAGTTAGCAATCAGACTGTGTATCAATCTTGAGCCCCCCACTAAGGATCACATGATTGTAAACAACAAAATGATTGAAGTAAACCTTCCTTGAAGTAAACAAATCCTTTCAACACAATTATGAAGCAATATAAAACAAGCAAGCTTAAATAGAGAGTAACTTACACTTTAGAGACATTAATCACTGTCTGTCTATTTTTGCTTCGCTAAAGAAAATAACTCAGCAGAAATCCACAATAGATTTTATCATTGCACGTCTCCAAACAGCAATAGCTGCTTTTCATAATGATTCGGTTCAAAAACACCCATTCATTTCAGTGAGTGATTAAATGACTCACTCATAAAGACAGTCACGTGTTTCGCTACTTTGTGGTTTTGGCCAATTATTTTTTTGTCTTCTGTCTTTGTTTTTGTGTTTATTGAGGAGTGTTTCCTATTTTATTTTATTATTTTTAATGAATGAATGAATGATTCTCTCATATAGCCTACTTTCTGTCCTCACCACCTGCTACTCAGACAAGCGGAGTGATACAAAACAAAAATTCGAGAACTTAATCAGTGAAGTGTGACAGCTTTAATAACTAGGCTATAACCAGACAATTTTTCAGTTAGTCAGTGTTACAGATTTCCTCCCCTCATGTTCCCGAGGCAGCAGATGCCGTCTGATGTCTTTCAGCCTCAGATAAAAACAAACAGGCCTTTCAAGTGATAGCTGCCCAGTTAAATATAGCGTCAGGTTTGTTTGCATGACAGGACTACACCGCGTTGCACTGTGCATGGCTTTCAAGCAGCAGGCTTTGATCAAAGGCAGGTGTGTCTGTGTTCAAGAGAGCTCGGCCAGTCATATTGAGCCTTTAGTATTAACCAGTGTTTGATCTTCATTTAGACCTGGTGAGGTTAAACAAAGCTGGCAGCTTTTGTTTATGCTTTTTTCGGTGTTAAATACAAACTACAGTTCCTATATTTTTGTTTTGTTCTTTCTAATAACTGTTCGGCATTTTACTCACCAAAATCTGATGCGTCTGTGGCCCTGTCCCAAAATAAATCATGACAAAACGAAACGGTCTTGTTGGCATCACTGTTTTGTGAAGTGTACATCGGGGGGCTGTTTCATAAAACAAGTTTACCAAATAAGCCAGGCTTATTTCAGTTAGTCTGACTTATTTTGAACCAAATCAAGTGACAATAAGTTGGACTAACTGAAATAAACCAGACTTATTTGGTAAACTTGTTTTATGAAATAGCCCCCGAGTGCGCCATTTGAGGCAGGACATGTTAACTTTTAGTAATTTTATGTATTTTCATTGCGTACGAGTATAGTGTCTCCTGTTTTATGGGTTTTCCATTCGATGCTCTTTAAAATTTGGTTTTAAAAAGGGGGTTTCGCAGCCATTTTGGGTTCCCCAAAGAACTTTTCAGTGAACAGATTGTCTTAATGTGGAGAACGTTTTAAATCAGGAAATGAATACTTTTCCACTATAAAGTGGAAAGTTTTCATAGATGTTAAAGGTTCTTCATGGATAAAGAATCTTTATTTTTTACTGTGTATTTGTTTGAACACTTTTTCATGCTCTGTACTTGTGTGTGTGTGTGTGTGTGTGTGTGTGTGTGTCTGTTTAGGCCGGTCTGTCTTATCGTCTCAATGTTGTCCAGCTGCAGTATCAGTGATGTGCTGTGCCGCCCACCTGCCCCTGGCTGTGCCGCTAAGCCCTTCATGGAGTCCTGATGGACAACCCTGTGATAAGAGCAGCAACATGATCTCTGTGTTTGCTTTTGATGTGACCCACAACAAAGAGGTGGACAGATTCTTGTGCTTTACAGGGCAAGAGAACTGAAACAGCCACAGCCTATTATGCACAATGACATAGTTGAGTTCATTGAGTTTTTCTCTTTATTGACATTGGCACAGATCATATGCTCATGGTTCTTTCCCATAAATCCCTTAACATGTTCGGTAATTAATTGTGGTAGGGTGGTATTTGTACTCTATGCATGCAGTTGTGTGAGCATTCTTAAATATTTAGTTCCATAAATTATATTCAACACCTTTAAATTTTACTGTGCTTCTTCCAAGTATTTCCACCTAAATGTGGACAAATTGAGTAAATGGTTGTCCTTTTTCCTCCGCTAACAGCTGGGGAGGTATAGTCAGCATTTGTTCAGAGATTTCGCTGTTGGCAGCAGTGCCTCGGCTGAAAGCAGAATTCTGTCATGAGCGAGAATATTAGACAGATAGGGACCCCGGGGGTGTATAATTTCGCTAGCTCTTGCCTGGGGTTATTAAATATTAGTCTGAGGTGCTGAAGGGCGTTGCTGACAGGGGCTATCATCAGCTCTCCCTATCATCAGGATTTTGCACTTCTTCCAAACGCTTGCACTCCTGAGACTTAGTAGATGGTGCCCTCTTCTGTCCTTACATAATGTAATGATTAAATTAACTAAAATGTGAGTTTCAGATACTTTGATTTATTTATATAATTAAGAATCCATGATATGCCAGTGTCATACTGGTTATTGTTTGACATTAAATTATTATTATTATTATTATTATTGGTATCTATATCGGATATTCAATTGTGCATGTTCATTCACCCTATTTATACATTTAAATTACTTCTGCCTTCATCTAACACTAACTAAAATTAATACACTTACTAATTAATACACTGTTAAATGTAATCCAATGCACTTAGAAGCTTTTGCATCTGAACTCTTCAAATAATATTAATACCCATATATATGTATCCCAATATATAAGATCAGATATTTATGTACAATATGTGATGTGAAGTATGCAGCTGGAAAGTGTCATCCAATTTTGGGCCAACTTTGCTTTATTAGTTTTGTAGGCTGCATTTTTATAACTGACCACAAGGTGGAGAAAGAGTGCAAGGACTGACTTCTGCAAGGTCTATATAAAATAATACATTAGGACAGTGGTACTAAACAGCCTTGATTTGTTGATATTATACAGTTATCTGGCTTCATTGAAGAATGTTCTGATAAAGAATTAAATCTGTAAATCTGAGACGTAACTCACATATCCTTGCCTTGATTCAGCAAGTACTTCCTCCACAACAGTTGTCTCTCAACTGTTTCCATACAGTGGTGCTGATTCGTATCTGTGATTAGGTAATATTGACAAACTTGGCAAATGCCACATCAAGCTGAGATATAATTTATTAAAAATAGATGCTTAACGAGAGCCAATATGATTCTGGTTGGTTATAATGAAAAGCAGATCATTTTATTGTCCTTTAGTAGGATTGTACTGGATTGACAGACAGAGAAGGAGAAAAAAGCAATACTTTTCTGTTCAGACACATTGCTTTTCACAGTAACTGTTTAAGGTTGCTGCAAGAGGTGAATATTCATAACCCTCCCCCTGCATATTCATTAGACAGAGATGCTGCTCTGACTGCAGTACTGTCAGTTCTACCCGTGTGACGCTGCATTGTGGGCAATTCCTCTGAGTCTCACAGGTTCCCTGTGTCCTAGTTTCTGGAGCATGTTTTGTTATCACATTATGTGCATTGTAACATAAGATAATACTCTCAATATGAGCAGTGAGCCATTGTATTGTATTGCTATTGTGCCATAATATGCCACATGCCAGTTATTTGTAACCCTCAAATACAATTACACACTCTGCAAATACTTTTAAGACTTTTTCTTATACTGTATAATTCAAAGGTACCTTGGCGTATATTACAGTTTATCTGTCCTGCCAGCTGTTATGATCAGACAGGCCTTTTGTCATTCAGCAGAGCCACAGATGGGAGACCAGCATGGGGTCAGTAGCAAGAAGACTGTGCAAGTTGATCTAGCGGTCTAATAAACCTGGCATTGTGTATTACGAAAACTGTTGGCTCTTTAACCAATTGCTTTTGTTCCTCCTCTTTAGCCACTTTATCTAAAAGCATCTGCTAAATGCATAACTGTAAATGTAAACAGGATTTGAGACATTTTATGTTTGGATTGCATTTTGTTATATTGCATCATATCTTCTGTATCATCAGCAGAATGAATGTAAAATCTCTGTATGACACTTACCGGTGTATCCTGACAAATATCAATAGATGAAGAATGATTAAATTCATCATAATTAGGCTAATTACAGAGCAAATGTTATGTTGACTGCTTTAATCCAGATTTAAGTGTGACAGAGCAGCTTGATCCAGGAATGAATTTAAGTTTCCTTTCATAATCACATGGAAACTACTCAACCACTCCGTTTCTGCCAAGACAGATTAATTTGTTGTTCCAAACATCAAAAACATGTGGAAAAGGGTTAGGAAAAATGTCATTTATTTAATATGGTTTTTAAAAATTATTTTTAAATGTCTAGGAAACCCTCTGAGCCAAAGATTATTAATAACAAATAACATTTTTTCTTTTTTTAAATGCAATTTCTCATTACATTTATCTTGGTTAATCTCTGGTTATTGTTTTCTTTTTCAACTATTTCAGGACTAAGTAGGTTAAATGGAAGAGCTGAGGAGAGAATTGTACCCTGTCTGGGAATAGCAGAACTATACTTGGCTCATGCGGTCTAAAAATTCCACCTTCTGAAGTGATAATGTGAACGCAGGCGTTTGCTTCTATTGGTGCTTTAGTCTGTCATTCGTCTTCTGTAGCCCTGAGGTTGGCTAATTACGCAGACACGTTGGGATAATCCCGGTTAGCAGAAACTGATGTCAGATTGGTTTGGCTCACCACAAATCCCCTCTAGTTGAGGTAGGCAATGCAGGACTGGCTTGCAGTCACTACTGCAGAAGGAGTGGAGGGAGTGTCTGATTGCTCTGGAATTTCCTCTCTGATGGGCACCTGCTAACCTGCCTGTTTTACTAACCAAATGGAGCTGCACTTGTGATCTGATACGTTCAATCTCCATCGCAGGGCCGTAACATCATATTTTTGTCGGCGCGCTCTGCGATATGGGGACCGTGCTCTCTATATCCCCTATAGCAACTAAGGGGACCATTCTGCAAGATGGAGGGGACGAAGCCAACGGGAAAATAGAGAAAAGCCTTAAAAAGCAGTCAGTGGTCGTGTCCACGCTCACATTTAAGCGGCTAGTGACTGCATCAGGTAAGAAAAAAAGTGCCAAGAAAGTAAGTCCGAATCCTCTTCCGCTGCCAGCGAGCAGCGACAGTCAGGTCGATCATCTGAATCAGGAGAACTTCAGGAAATCGCAACAGTCCGAGAAGAAAACGAAAAATGGTCCTCTCGCGGTGCCCATCCCCACGGTTCCTCCGCGTCTGGACCAGGATCAGGACCAGTTTACTCCAGCGGCGAAGCAACTGGTGTCGGTTCAGAAACAGCCCAGCAGCCGGTCGCTCGTCTCGCCGAGGCGCGTAATCGTCCAGGCCTCGACCGGCGAGCTGCTCCGTTGTCTGGGCGAATTCCTGTGCAAACGATGCTGCAAAGTCAAGGAACTCACGCCAAATGAGGTTATCCTCTGGTTCCGAAACGTGGATAGGACTCTGCTGTTGCAGGGCTGGCAGGACCACGGGTTCATCACGCCTGCCAACCTCGTGTTCGTCTATCTGCTCATCAGGGAAACTGTAACCGATGATGTTGACAATCCACGCGAACTCCAGGGGACCTTTCTGACCTGCCTCTATTTGGCGTATTCCTACATAGGGAACGAGATCTCGTACCCTCTCAAGCCCTTCATGGTCGACACAAATAAGGACGTGTTCTGGGAACGTTCGTTAGATGTCATCGATAAACTGAGCAGCAAAATGCTGCAGATTAACATAGATCCGCACTTTTTCACAGAGGTTTTCCAAGACTTAAAAAACGAAGGAGATTATAAGAAGGATGCAAACGAACTGGATCGCTGAGTCTGATCAGAGCAGAGATCAATTACTGCTGATTTATTGGACGTAATTGTAATCAGCTCTGCCTGAGAGACTGTTACGTTGCACCACGAGCCGATTTATCAATTTAGTATTTATGACACTGTTGTGTTGGCTTTGTTTTAACAGTATTAAGTAGCCCCGGTGACGTGATTTATAATAGCCAACATGGCTTCACCAGTGTAGCTGCAGTTTTATGCATGTCCTATAAATTTACATCTGTTGCTGTGATTCACAGTCATTCATAAAAAAGGGAAGGCACAACATTTATTTTATATAATTGTCAGCCTCATCTATCATTTCTAAGTTATCTGGGTCACTATCCTCCTGAGACCTGAAGAAAAGTTATATATTTTAGGTCTAATGTTGCATTTGATTTGTTTTACATAATGTTTGGTGTAGCCTAACAAACATATTCGTTTAGTTCTAAAAATATAGCTATGCAATTTATGTTATAGGCCTATTGTATTGGCCACATTGTTATTAAAAAGCCTGGACGTTGCCCTATCAAGGCTTAAAGGGTACTATATGGACAAATGACTGGGTCTCAGGAGGATAAAGCTCCGTTTGAAGAGATGTGAATGGAACTATCCAAGGTGCTGACCTATTTGTGCTCATTTACTCTATTGATAGACGCCTGTCTCCAGCCATTCTGGATTTGAAACTTGAAAGTGTTTTCTCTTCACTGAGATGTTCTATGTGCCAATTCATGGGGGATCTTACTGTTTTGATTCACATGGGTTTGAGAAAAATGGGCAGATCATGCTTGGAGTTTATTTTATACTTTGACATGATTCTTCATGCTCTAGCTTGAATGAAATAAAACGATATCGATGATCGATAATGCACAAGCTCATTAATGCACTGACCACGTGCCATTTGACGACATTTTAGAAGATGATATAGTTTAAAACTTCAGCTGGTCTTTGGGACAAGCCATCTATCCACTATCTCTACAGTGTACAATAAAACTCCAAATCTCTTACATTTGACGTCACTTCGTTATTTATTTTGCCTTTTTATTCGTTGCCCTTCGAATCCCAATGATAGTTTTTGAAAAAGGAAGGAAATTAATATTAATTATTAATCTACAGTTAATTTAGCTACAGATGGATCAATCCTGTTTACGACTTCACTTCAAGGCTATGTCTTTGTTTTCTATGGGCTTTTTCATCATCAACCAATCCAGTTCACCTGAAAGCAAGAATGAGCAAGTCTCGCAGAGTTGTGAATAAAACACTCGACATGAATGATCTTCGAGTTCATTGGCCGGAATTTGCTGCAGTCTGCGAGAGGGGTTTCTCTGGGTCAGAGGAAGACATGTGAACTGGGGCTTCATCTCTCTAGTCTGTCTCTATAGTAACCGCAGGTTCGCTCATTCACAGCACTGCGGAATCTCACGCGCTTTGTCTTCAAGCAACTCGTGGCCACGTGCACACTAGAAATATACGTCAAGGAGGCTATTTTGTGTCAAGTAGTTTTCAAGTAGGAAATTAGCTTGCAATCAACACATGCCCCAGTTTTGGAACTATTTTTAAAGCTTCTTTTGTAAGCAACTTGAACCCACTTCTTTTTTTCCTCCATATTTTTGCAGCTCCAGTGTATGTTTCATGGTACATTAAAATCTATCTATCTGTCTATCTATCTATCTATCTATCTACACTTTAAAAAATTTATTTTTTTTAAGTTGTAAATAAGATTACTGGAGTACTTTTTTTACAAGAAAATACCTATTTCAGTCTTTTTACTTCAAAATATCATGTTTACATTCATTGCATTATATTTGCCAATTCTTAAATATAGTAGTCAACATTTGAAGTGGATCAAAACCTTTCATCAAAGTTGTCCTAAAACCAAAACAATACCCGTTCTTGTCTTAGGACAACTTTGATGAACTATTTTGAGCCACTTCAAATGTTGACTGCTGTATTTATGAAATTTGCTGGTATCTTTTGAGTGAAAATAGTTTCTACACCAACTTGTTTTTTCAATGTATCTATCTAAAAAAAATTCTTTTAAAAAAAATTTACTTCAAAATTGCTATTACACTCAGAAGTTGTATATTTCACAAATAATTACAACGAATCAGTATGTGACACTGAATTAAACAACATTTTGAAATAGAAAGACTGAAGTGAAAAAATCTTCTTGAAATTCCAATTTCCAAAGTCTAATTCCAGAATTTCCTAATTAAATTTGAATTCAAAAAGGAATTCTCCATTCAGTTCTAAATATTTGACAACAGATTCATAACATTTAAAAACAATATCACTGACACTAATATTGAAACTGTGCCTTATTGGTTGCACCTATGAAGACTATGCTGGATCCTCAGTAAACAAGTGATTACCCAGAGACCCTAACCAAAGAGCCAAGCACAGGATGATTAGTTCTTTTTTTGTACTTGTTAAAATGGTTCCTTAATCTGTCAGGAGGCTTTCTTCAGTAGTTATCGTCATCTTGACCTTATGACACTGTGCCCTGGCTACATATACTGTATATAAGAGGTCTTACCTAAGGCTTTCCACTAACTGATCCCAGATTAGTAGAAATAGGTTATATCACATTGGAAATCAAAGTGTCAGTATAATACTCTTTTGGCAGGTCAGTGAATAAACACCTTTCCTATGAGCATGTCAAGACAAGCCAGTGAAAGCATTCCTTTCCAAACAGACAACTCAGTTATCTAAATGTTATACTTTTTAAATTAAGAATATATTAAGCATAGTGTCAGAATTTACTAACCCTCATGTTTTTTAACGTGTTTGTTTATTTATTTTTTGTTTGTGTGTCTTGAATTTTTAGTTATTTAAAATCTTTTTTTTTTCTTTATTTTTTTTTAATCTTCTTTAAGGAACAAAAAAGGAGAAGTTTTGAAGAATGTTCATGCTGCTCTTTATCAATGAAAGCATTAAGTGACCAGGGGCTCCAAATACAGTAAAGTGTCGTAAAACAGTCCATATGATTCGTGTAGGGTAGGAATGACATGAAGGTGAATAAATTATGACAGAAATCCATAGAAAAAGGCTGATTCACACTAAAGATGATACATGCAATGATACAGGTATAGTTTTAAAAAATCTTTTTAAATGTAAAAGATAGCAAAGTCCACAACACAACTATAACAATAACGGCACAGAGGATATTGTTGGAATCTTTTTTTTTTTTTTTTCAAGCTGACGAGTGATAAAAACATAGACAGCCAATCAGTATCCACCCTACTTTCAAGCACAGAACTGCAGCACATGCATATAATAATCAGAACGCTATCACTCGTTGATGTGGACGCTAATACAATTATTGTTACAGTTACCTTTATTTACATTTATCGCTCTTGTTGTAAATATCCCTTAAAACAGATATAGAATATTGCAAACAGGATATTTTTTGTCTAAATTTTCTAAGCATTCAGTATGAAATATTGAGCCACAGACGTGATTACACTTTTTTTTTCCAGTTTCTCTGGGGGAGAGCGAGATGGAGGATGTTGTTGACTATATATAGAGTGGGAGTGGGCATTCCGTGACTGACTTGAATGGATGATACATTCAGTGCCACCCACTGGCTGGGAGTTAGTCACTGGATCACACAGACAGATTCAAAGCAGTGCTGCTCATTAAGGTTTCTCTAGGGGCTACCAGCCAGCACTCCTCTCCTGTCGCAGAGTGTTGTGTTTACCAGAAACAATTATTTCAGCAGCCTTTTAGGGGGCTAATAACCATTAACAATCCTGAATTAGATTAATTGCTCTTCAATTTCCTTTAATGATAGCATTTATCCTTGACCCAACATGACCAGCAAGTGGCACCATGCTTGTAAACACGATCTACCATATAAGAAACTAAAGCATTGGGATTTAACACAGTGTGTAAGTTAGTTTATAAAGACAGAATAAAGAACAAAGTATTTTAATATGTTTGATTGTATACACTTGTTTAGAGCAGAAGCGACTGGAAATGTTTTCCTCCCACCTGTGTGTTATGCAAAAGCCACTGCACTGGACTTAGCAGATAATGTCCAGATTAACTCTTGTACATTCACCTACTCAATGACACCCTAGAGCTCAGGAGAGCTTATTATAAGAGTGATTTAGCTCACTGAGGAGACCTACGGAGGGTAGACCTTATATATAGATTAGATGCTCTTTGTTGTTATGGTTTACATTTTCACTTTCCCTACTTAGCTCAAATGAAAAAAAGGTTACTATTTTTAAATAAGAAGAAGAACAAGAATTGTACTTTTTTTTTTACTCTGATGTTTTTGAGTGTAACTATTAAACAGATAAATGGCTTAAAACATCATGGGTCATAGAAAGTTAAAACCGTATTAAGAACATTTTCTATGTAGTATCTTCACATTATTGACAAATGCACAGATGTGTGTTGATTATTCTGGAGAAGAAAATCATTATGTAATTTCAATATAGGGGAGGCAAGCGCTGGTTGTCATAATTGTTGTTCTCTTTAAATTTAGAATAAAAGCTTACAATAGATAGGTTCTGTTGTGACAACTTGCCCCATATAGCGTAAGCACTGCTGGGCCATATTATGTTAAATGGGCTGTGTTTTTCCTCCTGGGCAATAAAAAAGGAAAAGTTCAAAATTTCAAAACCAACTGTGTTTTAATTTTCAAAAATAAACCCAGCGTGAGAAATATTACTATAGTAAAAAGTGTGACAATTAAGCAAAACCTTAGAGGCTCCTTGATTTTTTGTTCTCACATACAAATATTGCTTCGACTGAATGAAAGCACCAAGTCTGTGCAGACACTTTTTCTGTTGGCCAGACTAGAGCTGGATTTAAAATAGGTCCAGTGTGTCAGTGCAAACAAATCCTGCCATAAATGGCGGACCCCAGTAGAGCTGCTATTGACATGCAGATCACACTGATAGGACTTATAGGTCTCCTCACAGAAATTCCTCATCTATGACATCAAATAAGCTGCCAGCCAATTAAACAAGGAAGCCATTTGCCACAAAGTAGGAAATGCATTGCCATTTGGATAGCACGGTCTTGATACGTTACAGGAAAATGTCGGGACCTCATTGTTATTTTCCCCTGTTTGTCTCTTTTTGTATTTTGATATATGAAGCTGAAAGAATGTCCTATGGCGCTGTCTCTCTCATAGTTGTAGCTATGGTCGAATATAGATACATGGCACCCTCTTGTGTCCAGATTGTGTAATTGTGACACGAAGAGACGCCAAGTTTTTCTGTCTTGAGGGAGAGGGGAAACTTTCCACTTTTTTATGCGATAATATTTTCCTTCCCCTATTTTATTAAGCCGCTTACTTTTTTCTTTTTACAATGCCTATGAGGACATTTAGTTAAATATAAGCTATGTATTATAGTCTACTAGTGTAGGCTGTATTATATACCTACTGTAAAACCCCAAAACGTTTACTTAATGGTAAAATATACATTAAAATAATAGCTAAACATTATGGACATTTTATATATATATATATATATATATATATATATATGTATGTATGTATAAATATAAATTACTTTATAAACCACCTAAACATTGGCTACAGAAACACAAAGAACAAATATAACAGGTCATGATTTTTACATTTATAATTTTAATGTGCCATCACAAGCAAAATACATATAACTAAATAGGCTAATCAATCAAGTGAAAACAAGGCAAGGACACAGACTGGTGATCAATCCTCGCGTGCTTGAGAGGACCATAAGAAAAAAATATTTTTTTTAGGGTTTATTAGGACATACGCCTCTTAAAATGTAGCCCTATGCCCAAAATTCAGACCTAGGCCTACACTGTCTACGAGTCAATATCTACGTTAAATAAATAACGAAATATCAAAGCGCTTTACATAAGTGTTAACTATGCTCGATTACAAAAGTGTAGTAGCGAACATATTTTTGCTTTACCATTTGTTCTCATACCATGTAGACTTTTCTCCGACATTGCGTTAATTTTCTCTTCACTTCTGCAGACTACGAAGACTTTATGTTGTCCAGCTGATTTTAATGGTGAATTAACCAGTGACGAAGTGATGTTATTTGTTTTTCCGTAAGATGGCGCTAAATTGCTTTCTTGTCTTGAACATTACAATCCACCAAATGTTATTACCAAACTATGCTTTCAGTCGAGTAAAGGCTTTTCATTTTGTTTCTTATCTGGGATTGGATTAATAGTCTACAATATTGAAATCAGTTGCGCTTTTGAATATTAGCCTTGTGTGGTCTATCAGCGCGCACTCCAGAGGCAAATAAAAAAAACATCAGTTATAATGATTATTGATATTATTCAGGTTATTTAAACTGTTGATATTGTTAACGCAACTTATATGTGATGCAGACACGGCACCGAAGGGTCCTGGCGGTTGCAGGCTGTGGCTGTGATAGAGGGTCGGAGGAGATCCGGGCCAGTATGAGAACCCCGACGGACCAGCACCTGGAGCAACCAGACTGAGTTTGGAAATGCCTGAAAATTGGATGGGAGCGAAGTTGCTCTGGAATTTGTAAATAGCTTGTTCGGTTGAGGAGGGCTGGCACACTTGCGCCAGGCCGTTAAAGTCAAATTTGTACGCGTAGCGCTTTCCGTGCACCTTGGTCATGATGTTTTTGTCGTAGTAATAGCGCAGAGCTCTGCTCAGTTTGTCATAGTTCATGTTCGGTTTACTCTTGCGTTCCCCCCACCGTCTGGCCACCTCGTCCGGGTCTATCAGTTTAAACTCTCCATTGGTCCCCTCCCAGGCGATGCAAGTCATATTGGCGCTGTCAGACAGCAGCTCCAGAAGAAACTGCCATAGCTGGATTTGTCCACTTCCTAAAATGCAAAAAAAGTAGGCTTACATATATATAGGGAAACAAACAGACACTTTCTGTAATCAGTATTCTATGTGAAGAGTAAGAGTAAATAAAGGACACTTTTAAAAGGTTACTTAAATCGATATTTTTACACACACAGTATACTTTATAGAGTTCTTGAGATGGTTATATTTTTTTAAATATGTTTCATTATAGGTTCTTTGTATTGGCTATTCTCTGTATTGGCTTCTTGGTTCTGTACCAATCAAAAAAAAAAAAAAAAAAGGTTCTTTATTGGTATCTGTGGTTCCATCATGAACAGTTCGTAAAAAGGTTCTTAAAATGTTCTTCACACTAAAAATAATTCTTTAAAGAAATATTCACTGAAACCTTGTTTTGGGAACACAAAATGGTTCTATGGCATCACACGTGAAACTTAATTTTTTCAAGAGATGATTTTAAAAATTTAGAAATGTAAATATACCAAAAGTGCATGGTAGGATACTAACTGGGCGTTTATTTTTATTTAATGTTTTGTTTTTAGGCCTCATCATAAATATAAAATGAAATAGCCTAAAATCATAAATAAGCAGTCTAGCAATTTTGAATAATGCACCCAATATAGCATATTTTTAAAATTATGCAAGAACATTTTTTGCACGAAAGTGAGAACATTTGCCTGTCAACAGTTCATCGCAACACTCACCTTTTTGCACGCCTGTGTTGATGGGGGTCCAAGAAGAGCTTTTGCTTTCCTTCAAAATATTTTCTGTAGGGTCTGAAAGAAAGCGTTTAAAAATACGTCTGACATTTAGTATTCAGCCTATGATTGATATTGTAAATGCCTTCTGAAATATTGCAGTATGAGTAAAACGCAACAAGATGCATTAAACATATTTCCCCCGTCTGTGTATTTGTAATTTTAGAGAAAACACGTAATATCACCCATCTATAAATAACAAATCGCAGTAAAGATGTTAAATAATATGAGTATTGTCGTGGTGCTGCTCGATGTATTTGCCCAGACTTCACCGCTGAGGTCAGGAAACGCGTCCAGGAAAAAGGATATCCGATTTCCGACAAAAGAGGACATGCGTTCCAGATGGAGAAGTCAGAGACACCGGCGATGGTGCGCAGCATTGCACCGGGCAGACCCCTAGCATCGCCCTTTCCTTTTCAGTCATTTCAGCAATATTTCTCATTTTACGCACAAAAAGACTGTGTACCTGAGAGATACATGTTAAACATAAGGCTTCCTCCGCAGTTCTGTCGCATTGTGGTGGCGGTCGTGGACGTGAAAGGGTAGGCTTTCATTGGCGCAAAGATTTTTATTAAACTTTATCTCAAAACTGTGATCTGGAATAAATGTGAGACAGATTGAAGTTTCCAGGCAACTGTCACAAGCCCCATCTCTGAGACAATATTCAGACAGCAATTTCCTTCGGTGCATTGGTTTAATTAAAAGAGCAATTTACCTCTGTCATCCCTCCCCGTCTCCACAATAAAAAGGAAGCGATAGAAATTCGGCCTTATCAATCCACCATCAAGGTTTAATAAAGTTTCTGCGTTAAGATCAGAGTTTCTGTGGAGAATTGAAGTGTTTGACATGGAAACCGGTTCAGATCCTTTTTCTTTTCCGCCTTTTTACCTCTTTGCAAACAGAAAGGCCTGTTCCATGTTGGTTGAGAATATTTACCTTTTAACCATGCCTCAGTGCATAATGGTAAACAAGAACATTTTATCCCAAACTTATGCTGCTTTAATGAGCAATAGATGGTATAGTAAACCCTCTGCCCTGCCTTATGATCACTTGCCTTGGACTGTTACATAATGCATGTATGTACTGGTTGAAATTATTTTTTTCATTTTAATTTGACACTTAATATTCTACCTTTCTAAACTGAGCATAGACAATAACAATGGTCTTTTATCACAATGATGACACATTTTTATTATACAATGTATTTTTCATATACCTTTTTATAAAACCAAATCTTAACAAATAACCAAACAAAACTATGATAAATCTAAACAGTGATTTTTGAGTGTTTAATTAAAACAACAACAACAAAACAGATTGGGTTCACCCTATATTTGACAATAATTCCATACGACACTCACAACAAACCGAGAAGGAAGACCAATGTTTTATGATATTTTTTCTTGTGCCAAGTAAACACGCTAATGCTGTCTGTCTACAGGGGTGTGTATTTATTGTTTAAAACTGACAATAAAGGTAAATATTTGGTAATAAAGGGTAAAGAAGTCTCATGATCGTCAAATAGGTGCTGTTTGTGATTACACTGCAGTCTAGCCTATACTTATTGTGTTTATTTAATCTGTAGGCCTATATATTGCACAATAATTGATTGCAGCAGCTTAAACTGTCAGAGTAGCATCATTATCGACATGAACAAACATTAATATCTTCTGTAGTAATTTTACTCATCCTGTAGTTCTTTTTGTGCATCGTTCTGACGCGCTCTGTCGTGTTGTCTCTGGCGTCCCAGACTTGCTTTAGCTGCCTGTGTCATTAAATAGATCGCAGGCAACTTAAAACAAGCCCCGGATGCAAGGCAAGGCTTCAGTTTGTCCACGCGACATGGGTTACTTCATGCTGGTGCGCGATGAATACATCTGGTACTCCTAAATGCAACAATAAGAGAATCAAGGAAAACAAAATTAAAATGTAAAGAGAACAGTTTAAAACTGGTATATAGCTGAAGATTTCATTGTGTTTTTAATACCAGGTGATAGCTGTAAATGACCTGATGATTAGGCTACACACTGTAATTGTGAGTTGTTCATTTAAGAAGATATTGCTACCTGAATCCACAGGTTCTCTTGTTTATTTATTTTTCCCCTAAATAGATTTTTTTTTTCTCTGAGAATTTTATTTGCGTTTTGAATTCAAATGTTCGAGCTAAAATGATAAAATGAATTTATAAAATCAAATGGGGCGGTGATGGGGATAATAATTAATTTAATAATTAATTAAATTACCACCATAAATCAAAATATAAAATGCCCATATTTTAATGTAATTATTTAAAATACATAATGCCAATGTTTTACCAATTTCTCCAGTAAGGGGGAAAATTGTATCAGCAGCACCCTTTACATTTGTTATTAATTTCAGTTTAGGGATCGGTGTAGAAGGAGCGTTAAGCAACGTTGATCTGAAGCATGCAAATACTGCAAAATGAGTTATATCAAAGTTTAAGATACATAGCACAAACAACATTGTGTTATAGTGATTTAACAAACTGTGTCACAGTACCTACTCCCCTGTCTCTCCTTCTCTTGTTGATGTAACTTTTTAGTCAGGTTGATATAAATACGATTTTTTTCTCAAGTATTTTACTTGAATATAACTAATGTTATAAATTTAAGTAACATATTTAGGTTAATTATTAAAACATTTTACTGTATGGTTTAAAAGATTTGATTTGTGACTCATAGTTTTATAACCTGACTGTCATTTCCTACCAAACACTAACTCACTATAGTGCCGGTCTGTGTCCTGATTTGCTCCCTTAATAAGTTGACTTACCCCGTCCTGTTATGTCAGACTGCAGCCTGTCTCAGATCCAGCTGCTTTCAGCACTCTTGTCTGTCTTATAATCATTGCACTAAGAACGAGTGGCACACTTTTAATCGGCTCGTAGTGAAATGTGTATTTGATAAAGGTGTGTACAGTTGAACATTTATTAGGAGATCCTGGACTGGGTGTGGGATCGGGTGTTCAAACAGCAACTGCTCCGTCCACATCTGATCCTGTGAGTGGGTGTGTGCAGCCAAATACTGCTAGAGTCCTAAACGGTTACACCGCAAACAAATAAGAGGCGGAATCACACCCGGATCCCAGGGTTACGAACCATTTGATTGGACGAACAAGAACCCGCACTTCCGTTATTCCATCACTGTTATAAAGATTCGTCCATTGCATTAGATCTAGGCTGTTTTTAACAATAAAAAAAAAAAATTATAATCAAGAAAGAATATGTGCGACATGTACTTAATCCACAAAGGTCAGGACCTCGGACAGCTCCAGACAAACCCAAACGGGTGAGACTCCCTCCCCACATCATTCATTTGTAGTACATTAACCTTTTTCTCACTTCATTTTCCATACATATGGACTATATTAAATGTTCTGTCTATGTATGTATACATAATATTCACTTTTTTCTTGCTTTATCGACATCAACCCTGAACGTGGCTTGAGAACCAAGAATAGGAAAGTGACTTTCAGTGTATTTTATATAAATATATATATTTTTATTTTATTTTAATATATATGCTTGTGTTTTATATAAATATATATACTGCATACATACATAATACAAATAATTGACATATGTAAATTAAAATAATTTTAAAAAATTGTTTATTTCATTTTATTTACATATTTATTTCATGTCATTAGCAGCACTTTCTATATATCTAATTTATATATAAAAAATAGAAAAGTATATACTTTTTATATATAAAGAAAAATAATATACATTTTATATGAACTTATATGTGAAAGCAGCTAAAGTCCTAAAAAAGCAGGTCCACGAAGAACAAATAATTAGGCATTAATATAAAGGTACTCATGCTCTTGTTTATTATAGATATAACAGTCTCATATCCATCATATAGGTGGTGTAGGACATCATTAAGCAAGACTTGGTGTTGTTCAGCTGGCATAAAACATCCTAATTGTTAAATATAATGAAGTGGCTTAATCCTCCATCAGTCTAATCTGACTATTTTAGAAAAAATCTTGCTAAAATTTCTGCATGATTACATTTACCTAAATGTGGGAGGCCAGCTCTAATTACATATAACTTTAAAAAAGCATCAGATCTGGTTGTTTTACATCAAGAATTACCACTTAGCAGATCCATGAATTAAGCAGAGATGTAAGGAAGCAAGGAATTGCCACAAGCACTCTTTTACTATAGTTTAAATAATGTCTTTATTGCCTATAGTATTGACACGGCATGACATGGTGGGTACACAATGGTGTTGGGTCTTATTGCTGAATTCTGCGCATAGACTGGATCTGATTGGTGTGTGCCTGGGTGCCGTACTCGTTGTAGCATCTGAACTCTCCTTGGTGTCTGTCTCTCTCAAAGATGTACTGATATCCACGGTAACCGGGAAACTGATAGCCTACCCAGCTGCCAGAGAAAAGGGCAAATCTTATTTATTGCACCGCACACCAATAAGACATGTGTGCAAGGAGCTGCTACAACAGTGATACATTATTTGTCCCAAAGAAATGGAGATCCACAAAGGACAACACTCTATATAATATGAGTTATATATATATATAACTAAAAAGGTACAAATGTCACAGGGGAAGTACCCTTTCAAAAGGTACACGTTAGTACCTTATTTACCCCTAAAGGATGCATATAAGTACCTTAAAGGTGCATATTTGTATCTTTCGAGAAAAGGTCTTTTTGTGAGTGTATAAATGGATAATTAAATCACACACACACACACACACACACACATATATATATATATATATATACACACATACACACACACACACATTTTTAAAATATACATTTTAAAATTTATATTGTAAATGTTTGTTACAAACGCATGTATTGTAGATATGTACTGTATGTATTGTAGATTGTATATATATATATATATATATATAAAATGAAAACATAAAACGTAAAATTTGTGATATAAATTGAAAAAATGTATATGCAATTAAAACATTTTGTCTGGCTTTTGTAACAAACATTCAAAAATACTGAATAATTAAATATAGTTATTCAATATTTAGATATTTGTCTTAGTTTATTAATGAGAGATGACCTATGTTAAAAAACTGGTGAGGTGACTTACGCTCCAGAGTTGACTTTGATTGAGGGAACTTCCTTGCTGCACCAACCCATGGCTTGAAGGGAGGGATAATCCTCACACATCTCAAATTTACGTCCCATGAAGTCTTCACACTCATAGAGGGTAATCTTACTGTCACTGTGGTTCTGTCGGGGAGAGGGTGAGTATGGGAAATGAGATCACGGAGGTGATGATTTTGAGGATATTTGTTATGAAGTAAACCTAATGTGCCGAAATTGCAGAGATGATGAAAGAGGTGCTGGAGTAAGTCTTTTTTTTTTGACAGATTTGACAATGTTGCTTGTGCCCCCCGGGATAAACTTACAGCACATTTAATAGGTCTGAAAGAGAGCATGTGCTCTGTCCTGTAACTGCTGTTGCCACTCCAGGCCTGGTAACAGGGATAGTCTCCTTTCTCCAGGATAAACTGCTGGCCCTGGAACTCAGGATACTCGTACCCCACCCAGCTGAGAGAGACAGAATGTCATAGTCAACGCAAACCAGGAAACAACAGCGTTTTACATGGCAGTGATCTCTACTGATCAGGACACAAAAGCAAAGCAAACACAATGGTATGGCTGAATGGAGCGGCCCTGTGTTCCTTTATCAGCTCATCTGTCATCACTGACAGACGTAACACAGCAGGCAGCTGCCAGCCACACTGACTATCGCCGCTATCTCTCTGTTGTTGTTCCAGTTTATATAAATATAAAAAACAGCATTCAGGCTATAGTTGCAGTTGGAAGTATTGTTTCTGACTATTAAATAGGTGGTTTTGTGGGGCACTGGTATCAAAGAGTTACAAATAGTCACTTTAATTCTAATATAGGCATATTTTTGAGTAATAAAAACAATAATAAAGTAATTATATGATAATTATTATTATTATTATTTTTATTATAGATTAACAGAATAATTTTAAAATACATATACAATTATATGTTGTCTCTTATGCTCACCCAGGTCAAAAATACAGTGAAATAATATGAAATATTATTATGATTTAAAATAGCTGTTTTCTATTGTAATGTATTTTAAAATGTAATTTATTCCTGTGATGGCAAAGCTGTTTTTTCAGCAGCCATTATTCCAGTCTTAAGTGTCAGATTTTTACATTATTTTTTCTTATTATCAATTTTAAAAATATTGTGCTGCATAATATTTTTGTTTACACTGTTTCAAGATTCTCTGATGAACAGAAATTCAAAAGAATAGCATTTATTTGAAGAAGAAATAATTTGTAACATTATAAATGTCTTTACTGTCTCTTTTAATTAATTTAATGCATTAAAAAAAACTTTTGAACGGATGTGTATATGTTTTATATTTGTGTACATATTACTTCTAATTTTACAAATATCTCAATGTAACAATCAATCAAAATATATCGGTAATATTAAATATGGCAGTCATATATCCTCTCTGCTTCACCTTTTACAAATTAAAACATCCAGAAACTACACTTACGGGCCGTTCTCCACCTTAATGGAGCGAATCTTTCTGAAGTCTCTGTCCAGAATGTTCTGGCACTCAAATCTGAATTCACAGCTCTTGCCCTGGAAGTATTCCTCCTCGAACACGGTCATCCTAAACTCCCCCCTCTGCTCCAACTGCTCCTGCGGATTCATGGCTGCTGTCGATCACCGCACTCTCTATCGGGAAAATGAGGAGAGGAGAGGGGCATAACCAAGACCACAGTGTGAATTCATGCACCCATGTGAGAAATTCCTGGGTAGATCAAGTGAAAATCGATTCCTGGATCAAGTGATGACAGTATGTGTTTCCTGCTGACATGATCTTTTTTGGTCAATATGATCACATTTGCTCTGTCTGTGTTCTTTAGCATTGTACAGGAATCTGATGTTTCACTTTGAGGGCTAAGACAGTGGCATACTCACGTACAGAGGTGGGACAGATCCAGTATAATCAATGTGGTGGCCAAGCCCTTGTCCAGTGTTTTTATAGTACAGGGCCCCTCATTTAGTGCAGAATGCACATTAGGCCTGCACACTCAGCAGCAGCCAACAGAAAAACCGTATTAGCCTTCCCTATTGTGGAGCCATGTGCAGGCTATTGTGAAGGTCTTAGACCCACTGACTCATCAAAACTTCACTATCTGCCCCCACGCCAGACCCTTGGCTATTTACAATGGCGATGCTTTGACATGAGACTTTGATTGGATAGAGCAAATAATAGCAGAATTGCTGGAGATTAGACTGAGCCCTGTTCACTCTGCCTGCTTGTGGATGCTCACTCTGGGCAGAACTGGCTGCTGTTGGCCAATAGGAGGACTTCTCTCACACTCTAGTTTTTCTGAAAAATAATATTAGAATATATTTCACATTTTATTTTATCACAGTATCCACCTTATTTAGACAACGCGGATGTAAACATATTTTCTATGAACGCGCGACTTCCGGCTCTTCCGGCCGCTGTAACTAGAATACTTCATAACAAAGTGCTGCTGTAAACGGTGAAACCTATTGCGCTACAAACCAGTGTGTTTATGATTACGATAATTAATTAAAATAATATGATAGCAAATACTAGTTTGCAATGTCAAGCAGCATAACGGACTGTTTTTGTTCGTCTAAAGAACTAAAGAACTTCGAACTACACCGGAAGCCTCGCACATTGATCAGTTACAAATACTCGCACTTACATTAACCTCAGATAATAATATAGATGTTTTTTTTTTTATCTATAATAATAGCAGCTGTTCAGAAACATATACGGCACACAGTTGTTTTTTGTCTTTGCAGAATATAGTCTACAACAACTTGAAATAAGGTAGCAGCTTACATCATTAAAAATAATTGAGATAAACGTTTGAAATTTGATTAGCAGATTTATCATATCAAGCATGACACGCGTTGTTTCATTTAGAGCATGATCATGTTAATAAAAAAAGTAGTCTGTTTAATTTATTTTAAACATTAGAACTAGTCCAGTGGTCAGCCGTGTTGATGACATCTGGTGGTGTGATACTTTACTGCATGACCAGTAGCTGGATTTCAGGCTACATTTGAAAATGTTTATGACCTTTATCACCACCACATTATTTTTATTATTCATAGAACTACATTTATTACAATGATTTTGGAAATAAAACATTTATAAATATTCTGATAAGCCAAGGCATGAATACATGCATATGTGATTATTCTCACCTGTTAGGTGTTGTTTGCGTAAGAGCAGGTGCTAGGGATGCAGTGCGCACAGCTGGTGTCCTGTTATCCTGATTTTACTGATCTGAGAGAAACCATATAATTAAGTTACATCCATAACTTCATAAGAGCACAACGTAATTGCAACATACTAGTTCTATTCAAAAGTCACCAACTTTATATTTAAATTTATATTTAAACTCAGAAATGATGCATTTAAACCAAAAGTGATATAATATTACAAAAGATTTCTAGGGGAAAAAAAAAAACTCCTGTAAAAATGTAGCACAGTTTCCATGAAAATATTATGCAGCATAACCGTTTTCTGCATTGATAAGAATAAGAAATCAGCATATCATCAGCAATTAGCATATCTGTATTAAATAGCTAGATAGATAGATAGATAGATAGATAGATAGATAGATAGATAGATAGATATTTTGAAAGTTGTAGTAATATTTTACAATATTACTGTTTTGATACTTTGTAAAATAAATGCAGACTTCATTCAAAATCCTTAAAAAATAAAAATATATATATGAGGACATCAGATAATGATCTGTAAGTATGTGTTCAATGTACACGTTCCAAATGCAAAAACAGTGTGTAACTGTCAGAGTGATTTGACATGCAAATCAGTCCTTTGCAAATCAGAAAGTGTGACACTTCCGTCTCACTCCAAAAGTAAACTGTCATATCCTCATAGTGACAGGATTTGGCATTTGTCTATTTGAAAAAAAAAACAACAACTTTAAGTTGATAAAATATCCACATTTAATATAGATGTCATCTATATTAAATATCCAAATTTAATTTAGATGTGAAGATTATCCACATTTAATACATCTTTAGTATTTACTATTATTATTTTTGTTTTAGTTTATTATTTTTGTGTGTTATCAGTATCATCAAACCAGGTGTGGATATTGTTTTTCCTGATAGTCATTCATTTACTTTGCAGGTGTGATGGTGAGGTGAAACTGGCCGGTAATCTCTGAATAGTTAGTGCTGGGTGACGTTTTCTTTATGGGTGCCATGGAAACTAATCCTTCTAAGGGCAAATGTGAACAGCTCCAGACAGCTAGTGCAGGTGACATCTGCTCAGATAATGTCCTTTATGTGTTTGAGCACAAGCCGAGCACTTCTGTTGAACATGGCCACGACAGACAGAGACAGACATTTCTATCTACTGCCAAAGGCAAGAAAAAAGATCATTTGCATTTTCAACAGTAACTCTTTTAACTGCCACATAGCCAACAGGCAACGCCTGCCCAGCAGGTAGCTGTTTGCTAAGCACTTCATGGAATAATACTGCAAGATATGCTTCATTCAGACACAATACAATTGTCACAACATAAACAGAACTGTAAATGTATCAAATGTTAATAATATTAGTAATAATAATAAACTTACAAAGTATTGTTTCCACTTAAAAACGAATTGGCCACTATAACATTTTCTTAATATTTTGTTTTGTCTTTATTAAAATAATGTATCATTTTTTTATACATTTCTGAATAATACCCATTGAATAACCTTATAGAGATTAAATATGCTATTACCTGCTGACTCCAAAAAAAAAACAAAAAAACAGAAGGATAAGGATTCTGACATGGTATATATTTAGCAAGGATATTTACACATTACACACTGGGGCTTTTCTCAATATTCTGACTAGAAAATATTTCTGTATTTCTGTTTTAATGGCAACATTTTATTGGCAGTATACTGATTACTATATTTATATTGTTCTTAAAACACAAATACAATTTCATGGCTATATGAAAATATAAAGCTTTAATTCAAGGTTTAATTGTTGACCTTACAGTATTACAAGTGGTACTGGTTTAAAATTAAATACATAAACAAATAAAAGCTTTTCACATGTTTCCTTTTGTCTAAATGCCAAATAAATATGTAAATAAATCATATGAAAATAATACACAGCCTACATATGAGACATTTGTAGCCTATCCTTTGTCTACATATTTTATAAGTAGCCTAAGCATTCTTTATAGGTAATCAGCACATTATTCTTGTTTTATTACTTGTTTTAGATTGGTTAAGCCTCGGTGAAGAGTGTGAGAGCAGTGAAATGTCAGTCGATGTGTCCCGCTGCTCTGGTGTTTTACTGACGCATGTCTGCATCTGCGTAACGCGAGCCGAACGAACAAAACCTTTTCATCTGCAGGTATTGTGCGTGTGGCTCAACGTGAGACAAGTACAGAAAACACACAAAACATCCATCCTGGACGTCCAATCATTCATTAGGTTTCTGATGATGACTTGTCCTCTTTCCTTGAAGACACAACCAGCAAGAACAACAGATCATGTGAGCAATGATTTTCCCAAGTTATAACTTTCTTCAACTATACAAACATCATATAATAATCAGTAAGCAGTCCGTGTAAATGAAAATATGAATAGGCCTATATAGTTAATGACATTTCAGTTATTTCAATACAGGCTACATTTACTGAAGTGTTAACAAAACTTGAGTAAATAATAAAAAAAAAAACCCTACCGTGTCATTCGGCGCATCAGTAGCGTTGTAATAGTACTGCTAATGCACACAGACCTGAGGCCTTTGGCTTTCTATAGCAGTGTCGGTGTATTTAGTGTGCAGGCGGGTAAATGCATTGATCTGCTCTCCGTCTTCAGCGCGCGGAACTCTGTCCTGGACACCTGTCACACGGCACTTTCCTCTCATCCAATATTGACACAGGGAGTCAAATGGGAGGGCCAGAGTAGATTACTTCTATTATGTCAATCATGTCACTCTGTGCAAACCGACCTCGCGTTTCGCCGAGATAAAAAGCGGGGAGACATCTGGAGCGCATGAGGTCAGAGCGCGACATCATACAAAGGTGACCCATTCAACTTGCGCTCTCCTGCAGGTGAGCTCTGATGTTGATTTCATAAATATAAGCGCATCAAATGGTAGCCTATAAAATTACACATTTGCTAATAGTTTGCTCAACTCATGTTATATATATATATATATATATATATATATATATATATATATATATATAGCCTACGAAAAGTTATAATATATACGAAAAGTTCAAATGAGGTCACAGAAACTGCATATATATATATTTCTTTAGAAACTATACAAGAATTAGATAAATACTTAATTTTTTGTTTTAAATGTGGTAGGCTACAGCATGTCTCACTGCTGTTAATGACATTACATCACAACACAGTTGTTAAAGAAAAGCAGGGTTGACAATGACTAACAGAAATAACAGTTTAAGGCCATTTTTCAATGCTACGAAAGGCTTAACTTTTAATTATAACGTTATTGTCCGGTCTTTTTTATTTATCATTTATACACGATTGCTTGGCAACATGAAATAGCTGGTGCTTCTGCCCCCTACTGGATTTGACAAAAATAACAAGAGTACAGAATTAAAATTTATTTTCGGCTTTGACAAAGGTTGCAATACCTTAGTTACTCAATAAAGCAGAAGAGAAAGTAGTCGTCACTTTTTATATCTCAGGGTTTATTTTTGAAACTCAATTTTTGTTCAGGTACACTTCTGTTTAAATGTTTGGAGTCAGTAAGTTTTTTTATAAGAAATTAATACCTTTATTTGGCATGGACATTTAATTTCTCAAACATGACAGCAAAGACATTTATAATGTTACAAAAAAAATCAAATAAATGCATTTTTATTTTTCTATCTTTCTAAAGAATCATGAAAAAGTATCACGGTTTCCACAAAAAACACTAAGCAGCACCACTGCTTTCAACATTGATATGAAATGTTTCTTGAGCAAAATGTTTCCTCATTATTACTGTACCTCAGACATCCAATGGTAGTGTACATATCTTCATATCTAGGCTTGTAGATACAGTTACCACCAGGCAAGATCAAGTTAGGTGTACAAGACAAAGAAACATAAGCCCCCGTCTTCACTGTTCAATATATTTAAATTGCAATTTGCAATAAAATATTTTTTTAATAATTATAGTGAGATTTTGACTGACATGTTTAAACAACATTTTACTAGTGTACAAAACATGGAGGGAATAATCAGAATTAGGTTAGTATTCAAGTGGATGGAATGACTAAACTAGACCAGACGTGATTCAACTGGCCCCAAATTTTTTGTTCTCTTTCCTGAGGGAGTTTCATTAGCTGGCCTGTGAGAATCTTTTCCGATATGCCTGCCAGCCTGCCGTTCTGTATTCTTCTGCAGCTCTGAGCCGATCTGAGCTGGCAAGAATACCTCGTCCCACAATGATGATATCAGAGCCTTTAGTGCAGATCACATCTTCTGGACTTGAATACTGCTGTCCAAGTCCATCCCCTGGAGAATAAAAGATAAATTAAGGACATGTATCATGTGTGTAAAATGACAAATACTTTGTATTTAAATAGCTAAAACACAACATATTCTAATATAATGCATTTTTGTGTTGTTGTAGCATCACCTTTGTCTAACAAGACTCCTTATTTTGTCAGAAAATACACATACCTCCTATCTGCATTTGGACTCCTGGAGTCATGTGAACCAGACCAGGCTTTTCACTGATCTTTGATCCACTTATGAATCCAAACACAAAATCTGTATGGTCTTCAGCCATCTTGACCTAAAAGACATTTCAATCAACTCAAATGGAGAAAAAAGAAGCCGAGCTCTGGTAGCAATCAACGAACATTATTGTTACGAAATAATAAACAAGTATTATTGGAAGTGAGGACAGTGTTCGTAACTAGTTCTTCACAGAGAGCAGAAGACGTACCACTGCTTGAGTATAATCTCCTGTTGCTAGGGAACCCTGGGAGCTCATCTGAGCAATGAGCAAACAGCCGTGACCCAGAGGCTTGCCAACTGCACCGAGACCCTGCAGCACACCCGGACCTGGCAACGCGTGGGCATTAATGATGTGCGCCCACGAGGAGATCCGATAGAGACCGCCTTAAAACAAAGAAAAAGTGTTGATTATTTATACTAGGAACGATTAGAATTAAAATAACATTTAGAGAACTAATAAAAAAAAACTAAAATAAACCTTTTGTCATCATTTACTCATGTCATTCTGGGGCTGTATGACTTTTTTTTTTCTTGTGGAACACAAAATCTGAACATATGGCTTCAGAAACTTTGAAATATATTTGTCTACTTCTATAGTGTTTTTTTTGTTCATTTTGGACACTATAAAATATCCTTGCATGGAGAACTGCTACATGAAGATTATGCTTCACGGAAAGTCATTGAGGTTTTGAATGACACGAAGGTACTCGATGACAATTTTTATATAAACAAGCAGAAACAGCAAAGTTTATTAAAATGGCATTATAAATGGCACATTTATAGCAAACTTTCAAAGGCACCTCAAAATCACTTAAAAATAAAATTATATATA